>JAUCNO010000460.1:1406112-1419135 GCA_032353835.1 Enteromius viviparus
TGTCTTTATTGAATAAACTGGTAATGTATTGAATAAACAGAAAATATACATAACGGATCAGCAAACTAGACATGTTTTATTAGCTTTCACGATTTGAAACGGCACAAATCTACTTTTTATTATGTTTTAATTAATTAATAAATACCATCCAAAACTTACAAGACATACTTTGTTTTAATATATAAAAATGTGGGGGGAAAAAATTAAAAATTATTTTTATTTTTTTTGCTGTATCGAAAACATACCAAACCGTGACACTACTGTATCGTATCGAACCGAACCGTGATTTTTGTGAACCTTTGCACCCCTAGTTTTTATGTATGTTATCCGTTCAGTTTTTAGTTTTAGTTATTTTAGTGCTTTCTAGCAGACAATCATTATCAAACGATACCAGTCATTTTAAAATGACCACATACTAGCCCGCTTCTTTTTTGAAGATATGTCATGTGTTGCAAATTAATTCTTTAAGGGATGTTTTAACATAGTTTCGGGAAGAGCACGCTGAGTGTCAGCCAGCCGGTACTCATTGACGCTCATTAGTAGTATCGCCCACTAGCTGATTAATTATTCCTAATTTCATTTTATCTGCCTCTGCATAAATACCATCGTCTCACTCTTCTCGGTATCTAGTTTCGCTTGATCCCGCCTTTCTCCCCTTCTCCGCCTTTTCCTTCGCACCTTCAAGGGGGGTGAACGGGACCGAGCCTCGCTCCGAGCACTGCCCTCGCTAGGGTTACTATCAGCAGGGCTCGGGGTCCGCTGAGCTCCCGGCTTGCTCCCCGGACAGCACACAAAATTTGCTTATTTAATTTAATGAAGAAGAGCAAATTCGTGAATCTAGATTTGATGGGAAGTTAATAAATAAACCTGTTCTATCACGGTGTTTACGCAGTCCTATACAATGATCTGCTGTTTCTTGAAAGCCTGCATGTGTTTCCGATTATTTGTAAAAGAGCAATCAGAAACTGATTTTAGAATTCATGTTTGTTATGCTCTGCAGAATGATGACATAGAGACAGATATCAACAAGCTGCGGCCCATACAGTTAAATACTCGTTCGTTCGATGAGCTCAGAGCCTACGAGTATTTCTGTCGGGAATTAAGTGAGAATTTTGAGGTAAGGACACTTTTGATTAAATGATGAAAGACCAAAAATTAAAAATGCAAATGCAAAATACATCTTTTAGTTGCTTAACTTTGATATTGTAACTTTACCCCTCCATATATGGAAACTCATTCACTCAGTCATCAGGTGTAATCACATTCTGTTTTGTTCTCAGGATGATTACTTTGAGAGGCCCAGATCTGTCATCCCTTCAAGCGTGAACTCAGAGCTTCATCGTCCCATCATCATTCCCACCACCACACCGAGCTCCTTGGGCCCTCAGAACAGACGTCCGCTGCGAGAGGACCTTCTGAAGTCAAAAGTGTCACCCCTGGAGCTGGACAGCATTTCCATATCAAAAAGGCCAGAGGACACACCGGACCCTGATCTGGTGTGTAGCTTGGGGCGTCTGGTTCTAGATGCTGATGTGAACGGAGGCTCTGCAGACGGGCCCCAGGATGAGGGCGGGGAACAAGCGGTGCTGGAAGTGCCAGACACCGCAGCACTTCTGCCGCTGCACGACCCTGACCTTTACCTAGAGATTGTGAAGAGCACCCGCTCAGTGCCCGCCTACACCGAGGTGGCTTACCCAGATTACTTTGGGCATGTGGCACTCAACCTCCGCGAGCCCATTCTAGAGAGGGTTTACGGTGTGCAGAGGTACTACGCGTCTTTTACTACCTTTTCGAAATGTTAACGGAATAGTTCGCCTCAAAATGAAAATGGTGTAAAAAAATTCACTCGCCCTTAGACCATCCAAGATGTAGATGAATTTGTTTCTTCACGGGAACAGATTTGGAGCATTCCATCCCGTCACAGTATAAACATCTCAAAGAATAATCACAGTAATCCACAAGTAACCCACACCACTCCGGTGCATCAGTTAATGTCTTGTGAAGTCAAACAATGCATGTTTTTAACTTCAGACTCGTACTTCTGGCTAAAATATGAGTCTTATGCATAGTATTGATGCCTTCAGTGAAAAAGTTGTCTTGTCTAAATCAGGGGAGAAATATTCAGAGATCAAGCAAATCCGCAAATCCCAGTTCAAACCAGTTATGAACAAATATATCAGTTTTTTTATGACATAGGATTTTCTCCACTGGAGGAAGTGTCGTTATGACTTTAAACCATCACTTCTGCCCAAAATTCAAATGTCTAAAAGTTAAAAAAATCTTAATGATAAATATATTTAATGTTTTTATCAGCTGTTTGGACTCTCATTCTGACAGCTCCCGTTCACTGCATAGGAAAAGCGGCTTATATTCCATATCTTCTTTAGAATTGTGATGATGTGATGTGATGATTCGGCCAAAACAATTGTCATAGACAGCTTCTAGTCACTCTATGCTTCTGAAGAATAGAAGGTTTATCAAAAAGTTTCAATAAACTATTCACTTAAGACTTTCTTTTCCAACAGAACAAAGATTTTCCAGGACATTGAGAGGCTCATTCACCCCAGTGACATCCTTGATAAAATCGTATATGACTTAGACGATCAGAGGTCAGTGTGCACAATTGAATTTGTCTGAAATGTCTTGCTATGATGAGCGAAGCAAGTTCAAATGAACGTACACTGTACATAATCAAACAAATATTTAATGTAAAAAGGTTTTTTGCTGGTGTTTTGCAGCTGAAAATAAACAATTTTACATTTTACGAACAGAAATCACAGAACTGTTTAAAATATAAACAAATAAAAGTATGATATAAATAAGATAATTTATATGTAAAACTTAATAATAATAATCATAATAAAAATAATAATAGTCATGGTTTTTATTTTTTATTTTTAGTGCTAGGTAACAATTAATCACAGACAAAATAAAGGTGTTTTTTAATGTACATAATATATGTGTGTGTGCATTGTGTATGTTGTGTTCTTTCAGTTGTCCAGTCATTGAGAACGGGGAGTCTCTCAAGTTCAACTCGAAGTTTGAGTCTGGAAACCTAAGGAAAGCAATACAAGTCAGAAAGTATGTGCAAAATTAAATTATAATACTTTTTCTTTCATACGGCAAATGTGCTTTTCATAATATAAACAATCTGTGCCTAATTGATTTTATTTTATTTCCTGTTTCTATCTTCAGGTTTGAGTATGACTTGATCTTGAATTCTGACATCAATAGTAATCACTACCACCAGTGGTTCTATTTTGAGGTGGGCAATATGCGTCCTGGAGTTCGTTATCGATTCAACATAATAAACTGTGAGAAGTCCAACAGCCAATTCAATTATGGTAGGTCATTTAAAGCATTAGTTCTACTCAAGTACACAAACACATATAGTTACTTTCGTGTAACTGTGCCATAAACCTGGATTATCCACTATCAACACTATCATGAACAGTGCAAGCAATGGAAACCAATTTGTTCACATATTAAAGGATTAGTTCATGCATAAATACAAATTCTGTCATTTCCTTGAGTAGTTCCAAACCTGTATGAATTGCTTTGCTCTGCTGAATACAAAGGAAGATATTTTGGAAAAAGCTTGCAACCAGGCTGTTTTGGGTCACCATTAACTTCCGTAGTAGAAACAAGAAATACTATGGGAAACTACAGTGTCCCAAAACAGCCTGGTCACAAACCTTTTTGATGACAGATTTTCGTTTTTGGGTGAACTTTCCCTTTAACCTTCATTTGAAGGTTGCAGAATATCCACCTATTTGTATCCCACCAACCCATCAATAATCCACTTTAACATCAAAGTGTTCTGATTTCAATATATGTTATGACAGGCATGCAAGTGCTCATGTACTCCGTACAGGACGCCATCAACGGCAGTCCCCATTGGATTAGAACAGGATCAGACATCTGTTACTACAAGTAAGCACCATCCTTTATGATGCCACGTTATCATTAACGTTATAATGCTTTGGAAATGCAGTTAAGATTTACGAAGAATTTAAGTTGACCTCTATTCCTGTCTTCCACAGAAATAATTTCTCACGAAGCTCCATTGCAGCTGGTGGTCAAAAGGGCAAATCGTACTTTACCTTGACCTTCACTGTGACCTTTCAACATAAAGATGACGTTTGCTACTTTGCCTACCATTACCCATACACCTACTCAATGCTGAAGGTACTATACAAATCTACCCTCTATTATTGTATGCATCCAATGAACAGTAATACTTAAAAGCCCATTGGTGCATAAAGAATTCCTATTATAAATCCTAATGCTTTGTAGACATTTTTACCTCAGTGTTCAGCAATACTGACTGGCTGTTTTGTGCACAACCGTATGGCAGTATTAGCCCAGTAAGCATACATTTATGCGTACCTCAGAAATCCAGCAGAAAATAGATACCATTAGCAGACATGGTGTGATGTTTTGAATATATTATGTTGCCTAATGTATTTGGATTATGTTCCTCCTTTGTTTAGATGCATCTGCAGAAGCTGAGTGCTTTGCGCACAGCTCAGATCTACTACAGACAGGACGATCTGTGTGAAACTCTGGGAGGAAACAGCTGTCCCATGCTCACCATCACAGCCATGCCTGGATCATCCAGCAATGATCACATCAGCCAGTTCAGTATGTAATACACACACACACACACAAATATCACTGATAAGCATGCAGCCTTATTGTTTAGCAGTTCAGTATATTAAATCTTATTATTACTCACTCTCGTGAAGATATGCATTCTTTTGCACTCTCGCTTACGTTCTCATATTCATTCACTTAATCCCGCACTCGAACGCTCACACACCTCATAAACACTCTCACACGCGTCCTCATGGAGGCTCATATGCACCCACCCTCATCAACACTCTTGATGACACTCTTGGGGTGAACTAAACCATTAAATGTGTCCTCACGCACTTTCCTCAACTGAACATGTCCTTGTACATGCTCTCATGAATACTGTCTGGTTATCCTAAAGCATGCTCACATGCACTCTCTATTATTTACATGCCTCACACCATGTCCTCTCTCTAATGAATGCTTCTGCATGTTTCCACTCTTATGAAACCACCTACATGTACTTCATATTGACACGTATAAGCAGTCATTGTCACATGTTGTCACTTTTACATACACTTTCTGCATTCAAGATACTACGCACACTCTAATACACACTTCGCAGACATGCTCAAATGCATTTTATGAAGTACACTCTCACACCCACTCTTGTAGGCACGCACTTTCTCTTAAACACTTTTGCAAACATTCTCATTATCAAGCACTTTAAAATGCACTTTTTCATAGACACACACATGCATTTTCTCATGCACTCTTACATGCATGTTCCTGTGAATTCCTATGTTTAAACTCTTTCATCCACATGGTTTCTAGTGCTATAGTCATTTCAGCCTCTCACACACTCTGAAATGCACCTGCATAGACACTCAAACACTCTTAGATGCAGTGCACCTGTGCATACGCTCACTCTTACACACTCATGCATGTATCTGATTGTACACCCTCCAAAGAACGCACTCACATACACTTTCTCATGCACTCTTTAATGCATTTTTGTGTGCATATGCTTATTTAAGCACTCTTCCATACATCTCACTTCCCCATGCATTCTTTCATGCAAATTTTCACTACTGTGATTTTCATTTCAGCTTCTGTGAATAGATGTGGCACACTCAGCTATGCTGTTATGTGTGTTTGTAGGAAGCCGTCCAGTGGTGTTTCTGTCTGCGCGGGTACATCCTGGAGAGACTAACTCCAGCTGGGTGATGAAGGGCACTCTAGAGTATCTCATGAGCTGCAGTCCTCAAGCCCAAAGTCTACGAGAGAGCTACATCTTCAAAATCATTCCCATGCTCAACCCTGATGGTGTCATTAATGGAAAGTATGTCAACATAGACAAGATTCTTTAGAGATACTAATAAAATTACAGTTAAAGTACTTAGCCCTTTTATTCATCATTAGAATGTTGCACCATCCAAAGGTTTCCAATTTGAAAGATACCATTTAATATTTAATTTCTATAAAATATCTAGGGCTTTTTTAATCATTTTAAGTCAATTATGGGAAAAAAAAATTGTGTTACAATTATTGACAAATTTAATGTGCGTGAGGTCACATTGCATGCAATTAGATTTTATGTTGAATCTAAATTGTACTTAATTTTCAGCCCAAATTATTGTGCATTTAATTTGAATTATATTGGGATATAATGCAATGATTTTAAGTTTTGCATAATAAAAATGTTGATAATGTGGTATTATTAGTTAATGGTGTAAATGAAAGTTATCACACGGTGTAACTAATAATGAAAGGGCAATCATTCATCTGTCTGTAATAACACTCTGCAGTCATCGTTGTTCTCTGAGTGGGGAGGATCTGAACAGACAGTGGCAGAACCCCAATGCTGAGCTGCACCCTACCATCTACCACGCCAAGAGTTTCTTGCAGTACCTCAGAGCTACAGGAAGAACTCCACTGGTGAGAGAGCATCACACTGTATATGAGGAAACTCTGTTTAAACAGTTTAATGACACCAGCAGTGTGTTTGTCTCTCAAATGTGTGTTTAGGTGTTCTGTGACTATCATGGCCATTCACGGAAGAAGAATGTTTTCATGTACGGTTGTAGTATTAAGGAGACGGTGTGGCAGACCAATGTCAACACCAGCACCTGTGACCTACACGAGGACCTGGGATACAGGGTGACACATCTGCACACTTTTATACTCTACCATTCTAAATCTTTCATTGACATTGTTGAGCATGTATTAGGTAGACATCATCTTACAATTACAATATACAATGATTCTTTTCAATGACCGAATTTTTGGTGAACTGTTCATTTATAAGCACAGCAGTATAAACAGTTTGTTTCATTCTCAGGGTTTAAAGAGATAGTAGAGAATAATCATGTGCAAAAAAAGAAACAGTCTCTTTCCAGTGTTGATCTTGTCAAGTAATTTAGCTTTCTGAAATGCATTTGAAATTGAAGATGCTCACTGTACGTCATGTCTTGTAGACTCTGCCGAAGCTGCTGTCTCAGATGGCTCCAGCGTTTAGCCTGTCCAGCTGCAGTTTTGTAGTCGAGCGCTCTAAAGAGGCCACGGCGCGTGTGGTGGTGTGGAGAGAGATCGGCGTTCAGCGCAGCTACACCATGGAGAGCACACTGTGTGGCTGCGACCAGGGCAAATACAAGGTGAGGGGGGCTGTTTACAGAAAAAGAGAGACGCATGTCTGGATGGGTTTTTCAAAATCTTGTTTTCTGCTGAAAATGACCAAGAAAATCAGGTTACCAAGACAACTGCAGATAAAGGACAAAAGCAAGCGGAGGATATAAATCATCAGTAAGACATGTGTATAAAACAGTAAAAGAGAAAGTCATAAGAAAGACCTAGTGAAAAGATAAGTCTTAAAAGTGAGATTTAAAAGTATGAAGATTGTCACTGTTCTGTATATTTGTTATATGAAAGGTTATGAAGTGCCTTAAATGTAAGAAGCACAATTTTAAAATCAATATGATACTTTACTGAGAACCAGTGTAAATGTAGGAGAACTGGAGGAATGTGCAGGATTGATGAAGTCCTAGAAAGTTCTGAACTATTTGAGAAGTTTAGAAGGAAGACCAGTAAGGAGAGCATTACTGTAGTTAATACGTGAGGTGACCAGTGCATTAATAAGAATTGCCGTGTCATTCTTTATGAGAAAGTAACTGAGACGATTTATATTATACAGGTCAAAATATGCAGTACATGTAATATTATTAACATGAGCTTCAGAGAGTATGCTATCCAGAATGACACCCAAACTCCTGACCTGATTTGATGGGTAAATTGCATTATTACCAATATCCAGAGTAAAACAGTCAGATTTAGTCAATGTAGATTTTGTACCAATAAGTTAAAAAAAAAAAAAGTTTAAGAAAGTTGGTTGAGAGCTACTATATGGTTTAATTTCAGCTAAACATTTTTTTCAAGAAAAACTGGAGAAAAATAACTAGAAGGTTAAGAAGACCGGTTGAGCTGAGTGTTAGCAACCTAGCAGTGAAAATGGATACCATTTTTTTTTTTTTTTCAAATACAGCAAAGAGGAAGTAAATAGATGATGAATAAAAGTGGCCCCAAAACAGAACCTTGAGGGACTCCACTAGTAAATGTAGATCGGCTTGATTTAAAATTTCTATATGATATGCTACAGTATGTTATTTACAAAATGTTATTTATGAAAATATAGGCAGAGCCAGGACAAAATCAATCTGGACAGAAAATAAAGTTTATTCTTAGACCAGGAATACAGTAAGCTAAGACAACTTGGCCATTGCTAAATTGAATTAGCTTATAGTTACACAAGATCAACTTTAACAACCAAATTCAAAATACAGCTTTGATTTGTGTACTATTTCTCACAGGGTGTGGAAACACTTAGTATAGAGACAAGAAACTTTTCAAAATCCAGCTCATTGTAACACCATTCAAATGCTGTGGAAACATGGGGAAGAAAAAGAATTCAGCTTAAGAAACTGTTAACACAGGAGTTTTTACCATATGCAGAGTGTAAAAAAAAGTTCAGGAACATCAGGGTTGTTGGCTCTCTGTGAGAGTGAGATAGTTAAGTTATCTAATGATACGGCAAGGTCTTGGCAGGGTGTTTCTTGGCTGGAATGAACAACAGCTTGGTTTGTGATAATTCAGCCATCTGAGATAAGCGTTCATCCAGACAGAGATGCCATGCTTTACCCTGTGTTAGCAATTCACACCCTGTTTATTTGACACTGGAATTTAGAGTCACTAGGCTTCGTAACACACAGTTCAAATCCGTGCTAAGCCCTTTCACATTGTTTAACCCAGTTGTAAAAACGGTGTTAAGCCTGAGTTAACTTCTTTTTTTTAACCCAGGGTTATGCGTAATGTGAAGAGGCTGTAAAAGTCTGTGAGTTTACTCTGCCTTTCAAAAGGTGGAGAATAAGACTGATATGAGTTGTTTTATTCTGGAATAATGCTGTAAGACTTTCTGAAATCCTCAAAGTAAAAACCGGCTTCATAAAGTGGAACACAATCAGCTGCTTAATATCAGACAAATTGAGGACATTTACTTTTTATTTAATTGAAAGACAAGAAATTGGATACACATATTAGTTTTATTTGGATGAAGAAATCTAGTAAAATTCTTACAATCCAAAGGCGCTTGAACCTATAGTCTGTTCATTTCCGCTTTTTAAATATTTTATAGGAAGCATTTTGTAACGTTACATTCTGATAACCCAATAACACATAAGCTGAACAGATGTTTTCCAGTTTACTGACTCATTAATAAAAAAACACTGATTGTTTCTCTAACTAAATGCTGTTTAAATATTGATGTTGTTAAAATGTCATGTTTTCATACTGAACGAGAACAGTAGATGGTGCTACAGGCCATGTGTGAAGGATGTGTGACTCACAGTCTCTGTCCGCGGGACACATAATGGCGTCTTTGTGAGTTCAAGGAACATGGCTGAAGCTTCTTTCTGCCCAGTATGTGAATATAACTGTGACAAACTTGTTATCTACAATAACTAGATTCTAGTGGTGTGCTAATGTATCATACAATTAAAAAAATAATAAGCAGTGCTGTATTCTATAGTTCTATAACAGTGTGTTCAGACCCTTGTTGGAGCCGTCACATACTGGCTCATGGGGTCACTGTATGTCTCAATCTGAGACAACCTTTTCTGTCCATTCATTTTTGTTGTTGGTCAAATTAAATTTACATAATAATAATAAATAAACATTATAATATAAAAGTAATAATTAAATACCAACTCCATATTCTCTGTGAGCTGCTTCAACACCAAACAGCAAAACATTGGAAACTTTTAACTATTGCGATCAGAAATTTGGTAAGTGCTGTTAACTTCACAGACACACAACAAAGCAGCTTGTGGGTGTTGAGTTTACTTGCTACCGAGTAGCTCAAACAAAACTCTTTCAAAGATTGAATTAGATTAATAACAAACTTTGGCAAATCCGTTGATGAATGTTTTCAGTAAATCAACCCAGTGCGTCGTAAACATGACTTTGCTTCCAAGGAGACTAATAAAAAACACCTGTGTGCCCTTACTTGAGGAAGTTGTGCACAGCCTGCCAATCATAGATAGCAGCAGACTGAGAAAGCATTTTCCAGCCTATATGCAATATGCATCAGAGATCAGTCGATTAGTGCACATACTGTTTTAGTTAGGTTCACAGACAGATTAATCCAATATGTTTAGATAGCGTCTTGCTAACAGAAAAGATTATTTATTTTGGTGGTTTATTTTTGGTTACTTTGTTTTTTTTCTTTCTTTTTAAAGTTGTTTTTAATTGTTTATTTAATTAACAGTATTAATTGTAAATTTTAGTTTGAGTGTGTGTTTGTGTGTGTATGTGTGTGTATATAGTATATATATATATATGTATGTATGTACACACATATTATTATTATTATTATTATCAGTAGTAGTAGTAGTAATATTTTATTATTTTTCAGTGAACAGCTCATAGTACTGACCTTCATTATAAATTATGTATTACAATTTTTTTTTACCCAAACAACAATAAAATTGACAAACACAACTTTAACAGAAGAAGACTTAATCTTTTATAATAATTAAGAATTATATATATATGTCATAAGTAATTAAGCTGAAATTAATTCTAGGTGCCTCATTGTAATCTGCTTGCTTTTTCTTTCTTTTATTAAACAAAAGTTTTGGCAAGTTGAAATGATTTTTGATGGAAAACAACAAACAAATTGCACAAACACACAAATAAATAATATGCGCGTTAATAAGCAACTACTTAAAAGTGTGTATTGCTCCTTAAAATAAAGTGTTACCATATTTGTTTTTTTAATTCTAAATAAATGTTTAAAATTATTTAATGTTAAACATTCAAAAAGTTATAAATCATATATATTGTACTGTTTTATATAGTGAACCTTTCATATAAATTACATTAATTCTTCTAGTGATATTATTTATTTTGGAATGGTCATGTTTTATATTAGGTGGCCTTAACTTTGTAATTACAACCTAAAATAAATACAGTTTACTTACTGTGGACATATGTACTACAAAACACTTTCATTATTATTATTATTATTATTACTATTAAGGCGGAATAACAGTATAATTATAAATATAATCACAATAAGTTACAGATTTAATTACATATAGGTATTTTAAAAATATATAAGTACAATGTGAAGAATAAGTATGCATTGTATCAAATGATTATTTTAAATGTAAGTAAAGCTTTAATTTATTTCATCATGTCCCACATCCAGACAATATACAGTCAGACACTCCAAAGCTCCAAAAAGATTTAGTTTTGCAATCTTTTACAAATAGTCAGTGTAACAGGTGATCTGTATGTGTGTGTGTGTGTTTGCAGGGACTCCAGATCGGCACAAGTGAACTGGAAGAAATGGGCGCTCAGTTTTGTTTGGCTCTGCTCAGGCTAAGACGCTTCACATCGCCCTTAGAGCTCCACAACCACAACTCCCATCTGCTGGACATGGAGAACGACCTGATAGACACCCGCAGCATCCCCAACATCACCAGGTAAACAATCATGCACCAGTACAGTGACCCTATCCAGCTCAGGACGTCCTGTTATTCTGCTGGCGCATGAACCAGCGCAACAACTACCGTATCGAATTTCAATACAACATTAAGCAGCCCGGAGCCCGCAATGTTCAGAACAATAATAGCCATGATGTCCATGATGTCAGAAGCTTCTAGAGTCTAGAAGCTTCTTGGGAGAACGTACTTTGGCCCCTCCCGGCTTGTGTAATGGATAAAACACACACACACACACACACAATCTTGCAGGCCTCTTCTAATGGCCGGCACCACTTGAGGAGATGCCGGTCACATGGGGCTCAGCGCACTTGAGTGGAGAGAGAAGCACTCTGCTCATAATAGTCATCTAATCACCTGATCAAAACGCCCGCTAATCCACTTTGAGTCTGCCCCCCTCCCCTTTGCCCGTCTCGCACGGATCCAGTTTCTTCCCCCTCACACCATTAAAACCATTAAAAACCCACTAAAACCAGCCAAACCACCAGACCACACATTAAACCATTTAACTTCTTAACAAGAGAGCCATAAAACCATCATCACTCTTAGTAAGGTTATTGCGTTAGGAGAGAGAGGCACCGAGAAAGAGGCATGCAAAGAAATGCCTCCTCGGCTGCCACATGAGGTTTCAACCGCTAACCTGCAGGAGTCGTTTGTTGGTTTTGTTGTATTGACCGGTCATTTATTATAGCTCAAAATTAGGGTTAGATATTTGAACAACCCTTTAACCTAAAGTACTAAACTGTGGCTCGTAACTAGTCCCACAGCTTGTGTTTGTGCTACGGCCATGAATGATGACTCAAACTGTGCAGCTTGTTGAGGAGAGATGGAGAATCCATGCATTATTTCTAAGGGGACGAATATCATAAAGAGTGTGGGGTGTGCTCTATTTACTATTTCCAGTGTATACCAATCATCCAAGGGAATATGATAAATTTGCAGTTTTATACAGTACACACTGCTTGTATACACTACCTGCCATTTGAAAGACTCTAGAACTGCAGTGTTTCTCAAACAACATTTACCAATAGCTTGTACCAATGCAAACTGTCTTTTTGCATATAAATGGTACTATAAGGATTATAAATAATCAGTTCTGAAATAGTCTTATGGTACGTTCACACCAGACGCGACTTGTGCGAATAAAGCGCTATTCACGTGTAGTTGGAGACTTGAACATTTTGAGTTTGCTCGTGAACTTCGCTTCACAGCAAATGCAAATTTGCGTAATTGGAGGGGCTTCTGCAAGTCGCTTACAGTCTCTGTAGTGGTTAGACATGAGGTAAAATTAGTTTTGTGTATATCTAATAGGCAGGGGTGGAGGAAGTACATAAGTTTAGTACTTAAGTAAAAGTACAACTACCCTGCAAAATATATACTTAAGTAAAAGTAT
>JAUCNO010000460.1:1432515-1455508 GCA_032353835.1 Enteromius viviparus
CTAATTTATGCCACCCCCAAAATGATCACATAATCATCCTGGCCACCCCACAGAAAATTTTCTGGCTCCGCCACTGCTTCTACATTCTGACTGGTTGCCGCCGAACGGCGTCATAGCTCATTACCATAAAGTTGACTTGATTTCAACTCTCCTCGACGCTCTTGCTGTCCAAGACGCGCTGCGCCGCTGCTCGCCACCGCTCGCCGCCGGCTCACATTGAAAAGTCAGAGTCTCTCAGAAGTTAAGCTAGGCAGAGGCTTTTCCAAAAGAATGTGTAAAAAGATTGTGGAATACTTTAAAAACAATTTTCAACCTTAAATCTCAAGGTCTTTGCAAATCTTCAGTGCACACCATCATTAGAAAATTCAGAGAAACTGGAGAGATCTCTTTGTGTAAGTAACAAGGCCGAACACATTTGGATTATTCATCTGAATGATTCTAATCCTTAAAATTACTAAATGGGCCCAGTAATACTTCCAGAAACCCCTCTCTGTTTCGGAATTTGGGTTGTTGTATTAAAAGGTCTTTTACTAAATAACAAACAATAAATCATGAGTTAGACAGAAGTGATGTAGTCGATGCTTTACAACGATGCTTTTATGTATTTCAGCATTTGTTGAAAACTAGAAAATGTTGATATAGAGTTTGGCTTAAACTGTTATCCTGAAACATAGCATAACATAAGGTCAAATAAAACCTCTCTATTGGCATGAAAAGAACACAAAGAATTGCACAGGTCCAGTGCAGTGGCCATAGCTTCCCATTTGAATAAGCCATTGCATGACCAACCTAGCATAAATATCCATCCCTCCAACTTGCTGATTGGCCAGCTGTCTGTGAAAGATACGCTGCAGAGTACCGTATGCAAACTGCGTGCCACTGCAGTTACACAAGACTTCTCATAGACTACATTCTTGCAGAATTTGAGCAAAAACTTATTTTTCTCATGATGTTCTTTAACAATAAATTTTAGATGGTTATGAATCGTTTTTATATTTATCATAGTTGAAAATATAATGTTCAAAGATGGATTATCATATTTTAAGGGAAAGCAAAAAAATTAGTTTCTACATAAAGTGCAATTGATAAGTACCAGTAAGTCACAAGACTGTACTTTTATTTAGAAAAAAAAGTGCCTGCACAGATGCAATGATGACAAAAGGGACCTCTGAAATTTGAGTATGAAATGTTCTGGACTCTAACGCAATGATTTCCATGTCATGCATCAGCAATTCTTCCCAAAGGGCGCAGACGGCAAAAATCCAAAACAGTACATGACACTTCACATTCCCAAGCTTAGATCAGAACAGACACTCTACCGGCCGATAAGAAGACGGTTAAGTCTAGCCTTCCTGATGTTATCACAACTATTAACATTTTGTCCTTCTGAAGCCTTGGCCAGCGGATTAGTGAAGGACTGGCCGGGTGTCACCCTTGGGCAGAAATCAAGCCAGACTGTGTGATGCTATAGCTGCCCGCTTTAACACACTCCGGACACACATAAAAGAGCATTAATCGGATTAAGAACTGAATGTCAAACTTTTGGAGAGTCTGTTAATGTACCACATTTTTTATGACCACCATCGATCTGATGAGGTTCAAGAGGCTGCAATGCTACAGTCCACATATGTACCTTTTTTTTAAATAGACATTATTTTATTAAAGCCTTTGGGGAAAGAAAAGAACAAGTGCACAAATTACCACACTGCAAAAAAAATCTTCAATCAAAAATAACAAAAAAAATATTTTACTCAGAAAAACAAGTCCAAATTAGGTGAGTATTTCTTTAGAGCTTTGGTTCTCAATTCCAGTCCTGGGGACCCCGTGCTCTGCACATTTTGCATGATTCCCTTATTTAACTCACCTGAATAAAATCTGATGATCTGATAATCATGAGCCAGGTCTCAGGGTGGCGTGAGAATCAGCCTGCCTGAATTCCAGGCACGTTTCATCAATAGAGAAGGCTTGCGGTTTCCCTACCCTTTGATAGAGGTGAGCGGCTTTGAAGGGTAATGGAGAGATCCCTAGAGGGTACGAGCTGCGGTCTAGGGGTGCTTAACCCATCTTGCACCTCAGAGGAAAATCACGAACAGTTGGTGCTTCCCAAGGGATATCCCACCAACTGCATTGTGAACGTACATTTTGAGAGTCAGAGGGGACAGCCTACGCTCCAACTTCACTTGCAGGATGGAAAGCACTATTGCAATTGGGCATCTCTGTGGGTCCTTCCAGACTGAGTGATAGTAAATATCACGGCCCGTAGATAGGCCGGAAAGATCTGACGCATCCAATCCAGAAGTAAGCCGTGCAGGCTCCATAAATCGGGACGCAGGTGCCAGACTGTGCCCATCCCCCAAGAAAGAACTCAAGGGGATCTTCCACGTTCCCCCCAGCTTCGCTGCAAGGTCAGGGAGGATGAGGAGCAGGTCTTATTGGTGGCCCCCTGTTGGCCCACACGGACCTGGTCCATGTGCGTCCTCCACATTTCTAAGGCATGTATGGCTCGGCGTGACATTTTGATCATGATCATGATCAAGTCGATTTACCCTCAGGAAAACACCTTTGTTCCTGAGCCATCACTGTAGGGGCCTCATGTACAGCAGACCAATAGGTACAACGTTAGACGCAGCTGCCATCAGACCCAGCAGTAACTGAAACTGCTTGACAGTGAGTGACCACCTTCTCTTATTGTCGTGACTGCAGTGAGGATCGACTCAATCCGAGCAGGTACCATGCGAGCTTGCATCACGCACACTCTTCTCTGCATTCAGTCTCAACCCCAGTTGCCGTAACCGAACCCGAACCGAACCCGACAGGCATTAAGATATTTATGTCCGAGCCCGATCTATTTTTTCCCTCATACTAATGACACATGCACTTGTTTGTGTGTAAAGACCGCTTTTATTAAGCAACTGTAAAAAGGTGTTCGTGTAGCGGTGTGATCTCTGTGGAAAATATATATAAATGAGATCATCGTCGCACGCGAGGCAAAAAGCGTCGTTATAACACAGGCACATGTTTGCGCTGATGTGACCGAGCTCAACCCGAACCCGAGCATTCTTTATAAATATATGTCCGAACCCGGCCCACCCGTCGGGTACCGTCGTGCTCGGGTCGGGTATCCATGCTCTAGTACTCAGCCCAAATTAAATACTGGCACCAGTCATTTTGATGGGTGTGGCAGTACGACCTGAGGAACCGGATTAGCTCCTGGTTCATGCGCTCAGCTTGTCCGTTAGCCTCTGGGTGGTAACCTGACATTAGGCTTACATTGATTCCTAGGTGAGTGCAGAACGCCTTCCAGACTCTGGACGTGAACTGGGGTCCCCGGTCCGACACGATGTCCTCGGGCAGGCCATAATTACGAAAAAGCGGGCAAAGCAGGCCTGTGGGACCTTGCTTCGAGGACTTGGAAACATGGCAGGTGGTACAGGCTTTTACAAAGGCGGTGACATCAGTAGACAGTGTAGGCTACCAGAAGCGGTTGGTGGTGAGATCAATAGTAGCCAGGATCCCGGGGCGACCTGCACTCGGGCTGTCATGAATTAGGTACAGCACTCATTGTCGAAGTGGTTCGGGAACATACGTCTTGGTAGGTGGACAGTCGTGTGGAACAGGCTCAGTCCCCTGTGTGTCTGCGATCTCTCTCATTATGTCCCACTGCACAGGCGATAAAATGAGTGAGGGAGGAATGATGTTCTCTGGCTGGGCAGGTAACATGGGTGCGTCAAATTGCCTAGAGAGTGCGTCCGCCTTGATGTTTTTAGAGCCGGGCCGATAGGTTATTCGGAACTCAAACCCGGGTAAAGAACAATGACCATCGAGCCTGCCTGCTCTCAGGCTTTTGTTGGATGCGTCCACTTCTACAACATACTGCTTCTGAGGATCAGGGTGTCTTAGGGGGGCCGTGGTAAATCGGGCTTTCAGTTCTTGGAAGGCTGTTCTACTTTCTTCAGACCAGGGCAGGCGCCTGTAACCTTTCTTGGTCATGGCGGTTAAAGGGGCTGCTATCTTGCTGAAGTCCTGGATAAAACGGAGGTAGAAGTTTGCAAACCCCAGGAAACGTTGTAACTGTTTAAGGGTCTGTGGTTGCGGCCAGTTTGTTACAGCTGACACTTTGCCTTCGTCCATAGCCATCTCCTCGGAGCTAATGACGTAGCCCAGGAACGAGATCATGGTTTGGTGGAACTCGCGTTTAGACATTTTGGCGTAGAGCTGGTGTTCGATGAGCTTTTGAAGTACCTTTCTCACATGAAGAACGTGACTGGCGCAGTCCTGGGAATACACTAGATTGTCATCAATACACACAATGACGAATTTGTTTAGCATCTCCCTGAAGACCTTGTTGACTAGCGACTGGAACACGGCCGGACTGTTGGACAGACCGAAGGGCATAACTTGGTCCTCGTAGTGGCCGTTGGTAGGGTGGTTTGACTGATGCAGTGCGAGTGGCAGGCAGTATTCAGACCAGTGCGTGATTTGACGTGAGTGCCAGCAGATGGTTGGGTTGTGGAGCTCCAGCCACGGCAGGCCCAGGATTAGAGGATGGTCGGGAGAGTGGATGACTTGGAGGGTGATTTCTTCAGAATGGAGTGAACTTGTGCACAGAGTGAGTGGTGCAGTCTGGCTCGTAATACGTCCAGTCCCTTAGGGCCGGCCGTCGAGGGCTGCCACGGTGGGGGAACATGGAAGAAGAGGGAGACGATTTTTAGTTACAAAGTCCTCATCAATGAAGTTACCGGCAGCTCCTGAGTCAACCAGAGCCCTGGCGTGTATTTCACAGTCATTAAACAGGAGGTATACATCAAACTTCATGGCTGGACTAAGAGAGACTGCACTCACCCGATACACTCTTGGTAGTGAGGGCCGTGTGGGGCAGGTGGCACGGACGTGTCCAGCTAGTCCACAGTACAGACACAGATTGTGCTGTAAGCGCTGTTCACGTTCCTTCCTGGAGATCTGGGTGGAACCGATCTGCATAGATTCATTCGGGGGCAGACTAGGCCGGGCCAGGTATATGGTGAGGAGCGGGTCCGCATCCCATCCAGTTTGCGCAGCGAGCGTACAAAAAGACATGGTATAATCAGCCGCGAAAGGATGTGCCTTGCTTGAGCATTTTAATCTTATCCTTTGCGTCTCTGCCGTCCACAGAGTGATCAAAAACTTCTCTGAACTTCCTGAGGAAGCTTCGGTAGGGAGGAAAGACCATGTTACGGCCATTCCATAGCGCCGTTACCCAATCTTGGGCCTTTACGGTGAGTAGTGAACAGATTAAAGAGACCTTGTTATCATCTGTAGTAAAACAGTGCGCTTGGTGGTTCATGTAAATTTCACATTGAAGAAGGAAACCTTTACCCTTGCCTGCAGTGCCATTGTACTTTTCCGGTAGCGATAGCTGAGCGGGGATGATCACAGTAGCGGGCAAGGCCATAACAGGTAGAACGGCCGGTGGTGTGGGCGCGGGCGGGGTGGCTTGACTCAAGGCCGCGGTAGTGGTGGTGAGGGCTTAAATGGAGCATACTAACTGATACGTAAGATTGGTGAGTTTCTTCAGCTGGGTCTGGTAAGTTGACAAAATGGAAGCTTGTCGACCCATCTCGCCCATCAGATGATAAAACGCTGCTGGATCCAGTAATGATGAAGTTTTCTGTAATGAATCACCTGAGTCAATTGGATTCATTTGCAGGCTTTTATTCTCGTAGTCAAACAGGCAGACAGAGTCAAACAGGGAAATCCAATAATCACAAACGATAGTCCAGGCAAGAGGGTCGGGGCAGGCAGCGAGTATCCCAAGTCCAATAAACAATCAAAATAAACATGGGTAGATCAACGGGAAAAACGCTTGGAAATTACTGCTAGGCAAAATCAAAACTTCGCGAAGATCAAGCATCCAGTCTCAGTTTATATAGGCCACAAAAATGGCGGGTGACCGGTTGCGGAAGCGACCAAGGTACATGGGGGAAAAGGGTCCGGGTAGGAACCTAGAACTCGGGCGAAGGTTCCCGCTGCTGTTTTCCGGAGAGAGCCACAGAAGCGCGACTTGTGACAAGATGTTTATATGTGTGCATTTTTCACTATTATGTCCACATCAAATAATAAGCAAACAAAACAGAAAAGAAGAAAATTTCTCATTTTGAAAACAAATGTATTAAACTTAAACTCCAATTTCTAAATAGCATGAATGTCTAGTTGTTTCTAACCCACTGTCGAAAGTCAGGGCTCATCTGTTTCTTTAGCTTATTATAGTAGAACTCATTACATTCTATTCAGGTCTTGAGCAGAAAACTGTTTTTGGCATCATGACAGCTTTTTGATGGAATTACTCATTCAGGATTTGAATACAGGTGGAGAGACATGCTCAGTGTGAGCTGGTAATAAGTTTTCTCATCGCCACAGAGCAGGAATCATGTAAGATGTGCGTGCTGAAGCTCTGCTTATTTTGTTATTTTATTACAAAAAGCAAAGAACAGTGTGATGGTTAGTGTTCACTTAAAAGACAATATGAAACCTCACTGTACAAAAATAACTGCATTGATCTAGCATGCTTGATCCCCAGGCTCATTGGAAATATGTGAATTAGGGATCATCAATAAGTTATTGGCTCTATCATGCAATCCAAAAACAATAACTGCAATGTAATTATGAGCATTTAAATTCCAAGTACTTTATATGTAGAATCTGATTAAATAATCTAGACTACATGTAATCAGGGACTACCCTGTTGTCCATATGTATGGCTTTTTTGACATGGCAAACTTGCTTGGTGGTTCACCTGGTACAGCATTTGACATACAGTATACGAATTCTGTGAAACGAAAGTCACAAAACTCCACGAAAGAACTCAAAGCCTCAAGCTAAAATTACATAGCTGCTTTAGAAAATGTATTTTTAGCTCACATCTGTTTTTGTAACTACTATCGGTCAGGTTTAATTAATGCTACCTGTAAGTGCCACTGGAAACGTAATTTCTGAACTGTCATGATACTCAATAAATGCAATAAAATGTTGCATTTACAGTACATTTAATACAGTACATATATAGTTATATTTAAAAGTTTGGAAGAAAATAGAATGGCGTTTTTTAGAGGTACTCACTCAATAATTAACTTTTAAAGTGAAGTGAAACATGCTAAAAGCAATGAAGTATTATTTTAGTATCATCAACCACAGACTCAGGGTCATTTCTATTAAATATTTTGTCTTAGGCTGAAAAAAAAAAACTAATCAACCAGAGCCATTTGAACACTAGCTTCATAATGAACAATGTGTGGATTTGTTAATGGTTTGCAAGCCCCCAGAATGCATTTTAGCATGAATAAAGGATCCATTTACCATTTTGGGATTATTGTTTGGCCATTTCTGTTAGCACTTGTTATTTAATATTAAAATCTCATCTTTTTTAAGTGCTTTTAGATAAACTATTATACAAATGATCCAATATCTTTGCAAGTACCAATTTACTTCATATTGACAATATGTACAAATGATATTGTGACAATTTAAAATGTCTTGTTTGACAATAAACTAAGCAATATTTAGTTTTGTTCTGAAATGCCTGATGAATTTATTGCAGTGTAAAAGATGACCTATAAATACACTCATCTGATTTAATTTGTTCTGCACTGTTGACATTACCCAAAGCTATTCTTGATAATGTGCTATTGTTCCTTAACATATTTCCAATATGTTTACAAAACTTGGGTAACACTTTATAATAACTACACACTATGAATTATTAGTTTCATAGTTCATTATTAAGTATTTATTTAATCCTTTATAAATCATTGTTTCAACATTATTATGCAGTAGTAAACATTTTACAAGTGCATTTATAAATGCCTTGTGCTTCAGTATATATATAATGTTTAATTATTGTATTTTCATACTTTATTAATGATTTTAGTTTTAGCGAATTGAGAAAAAAACTGATTGTATCCACTTGCATCTGTGTAAAAGTGACTCATTATTCTGACAGAGATGCAAGCTGTGTCCCTGCACCTCAGGCACATGCTGAAGCTTCACTCCTACATTTTATAACAGCTGAGTTGACATTTATCAGCCTTCAGAAAGTAGGCCATTTGCACAGATTGGTCATTGACTCCCCCAGCTCTGTATAGATAGTAAGAGGCTTTGCCTTTGAATGGATATCAGTGTATGAACATCTTTATGTCTCTTTTCTGAATAAGCTATTCACACATAAATGCGCATGGCCTGTATGAGTGTGTGTATGTGTGTGTGTTTTACATCAGGAGGATTTAAGGATAGAAAACAAAGAAAGTGTTTGTAAGCTTCTAGTGGAGAAGAAAAAAGTGTCATCTTTTGAGACCCTTTCAGTTGAGTCACTTCGACGTTACATATGGGAACTCGCCAGAAAGACCTTTGAACTTCAAACAAAAGGCCAATAAATATTGGCATGCACTTGATTGCGCTCAGGTACACCTCATCACTGTGTGAGTATAAGAGGGTACGAGCGCAGTGCACATGCAGCTTTTCACTTCAGAGCCTACGCCGTTCTGAGCTGGGGTACGTGGCGATCCCTCAGGTGGAGGCATGTAAGCTGTCAGCGACACATTTGGCTGAACCTGGTGCATGTGCTGGACACTGTTAAAGCTCACTTTCTCGATGCCCCCATCTCCCAGGTCGCCCTTTTCAGCGACACTGTTGGGGACTTAGCCCAGGAGTTCTTGGCAGTCCAGAAGTAGACCAAAGCAATGTCTCACATCCTGCCTCACAGGGCCAGCCGGACCCAAAATGCACAGCCTCCGCCTGTTCGTCGCTGAGGGCGCCCCCCGCATTACCCAGTACATCTGCTCCGACCCCTGCCGAGACACACGATGCCCGACTGGTGTCCCCCAACCTTCTGCTTCAGTACAACTGGCAGCCCTGTGGGGCCCCAATTGCGGCTCCCAGGGTGTTGGGGAAGGCTACGTGCAGACACCTCTGCTGATGAAGTTGGAAAATAGCTCTCCTGTCAGCTGGGTGGTCTCCGCGTAACGCGGCCTCAAGGGTCGTGGCGTGTTCAATGTGTGTTTCCATATGTAATGTCGAAGTGATTCGACTGAAATTGATGGGGTTTTGGTTCCTTGCCGCTGTCGCCTCTGGCTTGCTTGTTGGAGACACCTGATTTCTAGTGATTATCATCGTTTTCACTACAGACACCGTCTCTGCATTTGATAAAGTTTAATCTCGTCATTTTACATTACCATCACTCTGTTCTTATGCTTAATAATGTTCAGTGCACTGACATGACTGAAAGGGTAACATCTAGGTTATGAATATAACCCACATTCCCTGAAGGAGGGAACGGAGACTTTACACTTTCGCAACTCTGAGGTCATGCTGATGCCGGCTTGGCTTTTTAGCGAAAACCTTCATGTCCACTGTGCTTGTGCCCTCTTATACTCACGTAGTGATGAGGTGCACCTAAGCGCAATCAAATGCACGCCAATATTCATTGGCCTTTTGTTTGAAGCTCAAAGGCAATTGGTCTCTCTGGCTAATTCCCATTTGTAACGTCTCCGTTCCCTCCTTCAGGGAATGTGGGTTACGTTCGTAACCTAACCTTGACAAAGGCATAGGAATTCGGTTGTTACCTCAAGCTCAGCCAGGCAACTACTGGTGACTGTGGCTTTTTTTTATTTTTATTTATGGGTTCTTGTGTCTCCCGGGTTGATTTTTATGAGAACTAACAAATGAAGTAAAAAAAATATATATATAATAATTATTTTTTTGTTGCATGAAAGCTACACAGACTGTCATATAACATTTACCATGTCCTCGTTATTTATACATTATATGTTAAAATGTACTAGCTTTTGCCAGGCAGTGCTTCTCAAATTCGGGTTATCAAATAAAATATTTTTTTCTTGCTGTAAATTATGTGGATTTATACATTTATAAAATTGTAAACATTTTATTAAATTTATAATTTATTGATTCTTTATGATTCTTTATTGATTCTTGTTTTTTTTTTTACATTTTGGGAAATCTTTACAATGTAATGTTTAATGCACTTCTTGTCGATAATCTTGTCAATTCTTTTGTGGAATTAAATTATTCTATCTAAAACAATGTGATGAACATGTTAAATCAAAAGTAATCTAAAAATCTGACTAGATTACCTGATATAAAATAAAAATTCATTGTTACAAACCTTTTGTCGTATAATTTGAAATCAGTTATCGACTACAATTTTTAAGTAACTATGCAAAACTGGTTACAGTATACAGTATAAAAGTGACATCATTCTGTATAATATGAGATGTGGTGGACATTACATAAAATGGAATGACATTTCAGAACCATTCTCTATTTCAGTGGACAAACTAAACTAGGAGTGATTCATTTCTGTCCATGTCCTCAAAGAAATCCATTTCCGTTCCCTTTACCTCCTATACATGTTCTCTAAAACAATTGGACTGGACATTTTTGTGTTGGCATTAGCTGCAAGTGGGAATCTGACTCTTTTCACAGAGAGATGAGCTGCTAATCTCAATTGTAATGGACTCACCAAAAAGCACATTAAACCACAAAGTCCCTCGTTTCATCCCTGAAAACCATCAGCTCGCTCATGAATGCTTAATATTTCCCACATAGCAAACGGACTTGGCCCAAATGTGGCCTCATAATAGCACTGCTGGCATGTTGCCGGCACTGCCATGCATAATGTCAGCCGAATGTGGGCCATGCGTGGCAATGACAGCACTGCATGCATGACGGCAAACTACATTTGGGCCGATTGTGGCTAGGAGGTGTACGGTAATTTTCTGGTCAAAGAGGACATAAGGGGCATTAACAGAACGTTCTCTGATGGTGTCTGTCCTTCATACAGGCTGTCATGATGTCATCTCAAAAGATAAGCTCATCTTGCTAAAAGGTTTTTCAAATTTGCTGCAACATATTGATAACAGGCCAGAAAAGGGACCAATGCCATGTTATCATGTGATACAGTACATTTCCAGTTAAAGGTTTTTGAACTGTAATATTTTTGAAGTTTCTTAAGCCTCTTCTGCTCACCAAGACTGCATTTATCTGATCCAAAGTAGAGTAAAATAAGTAAAATTTTGAAATATTTAACTATTTCTATTTGAATAAACTGTAAAATGTAATTTATTCCTTTGATTTCAAAGTAATTTTTTGTAGCATCATTACTCGAGTTACCCAATCCTTCAGAAATCACAGCTGAATAGATTTTTTTTTTTTTACGTTGTTTTTTTTTTTTTATGAGTAGAAAGTTCAGAAGAACAGCATTTATCTGATATGTTTATCTTTTGTAACATTGTAGATTTCTTTATCATCACTTTTGATCATTTTGAAGCATTGTCTATATTTCTATGATTTCTTTCTAGAAACAAATATACTGACTCCAAGCTTTCGAATAGTAAGATGATAAAGGCTAATATCGGGAACATTTTATTAATCACAGGATCCCGTAAAAAAAAAAAGTTACTCCGCTGTTTTAAATTGATAAAAACAATAATAATAATAATAAATGTTTCATGAACAGCAATCAGCATATTAGAATGATTTCTGAAGGATTGTGTTTATATTGTTTTGATAATCTAATGGCAATATTATCATAATACTATCATTTATTATATATTAAAGGCCTAATAATAATATCATATTAATATTAATAGTAATCAAAACATTTGACTGGTAGTGTAAGTTTATAGTTTTAACAAGATGTTTTTCTTTTTCACCTTATTAAGATATACAAAAATACTTTATAGCAGGTACCACATTTTTCTATACAGTTGTGTTAAACTGAAGCATGAACAAGTGCATAAAATATTTATCAATACTGTAGCTTTGAAGGCAGGTCTCTAAGCATCTAAGTATTGCCACAGTTGTTCTGAATTTAGTATGTTTTAGTTTGTTCTTGTTTCTTTTTTAAAGATCCATATGATTTGAGAAGTTGCAGTTGTAGATGGTCATTGTTAGGTTACATTAACCTATGCGATAACTAAGCAACTGTTTAACACAGACCCGTAGATTTTAAAAATTAAATGCATTTTTTGATGCACTATATATGCTTTGAATGTCAGTACTTCAGCAGTGTATTGCTTACACCAAAGTTAAGGTTTTTGTTCACTAAAACGGTCTTGTTTGTCAAAATACCGTTGTCAAACTGTGACATACCAGTTAATACAAGCATTTAATAGTACCACTAACTGTATCTGTAGCTACTTTAATCTGTTACCCAAATTTATTTACAGTATTTACAGTGATGAATGTTTATATATGTATTTAACAGTTTTGTATTATTAATTTAGTATTTTGTCTTTTAGCTGCTGTGAGGAAAAAATAATCTGACACAACATGCCACTGATCAGGAGATAGAAGCAAATATACAAAGATGGCTTTAGCTTGCTCCTGATAGAGATTGAGGAAGGATAGAGCGCTTGAGGAGAAAAGAGGGGCTGCAGAGCTGTACTTTATTTCCTGAGGACACTCCTAAATAGGATCACTTTTTCCCTCACACATACAAACATTCTGATGTCTTAATTTGTTTAAAGTAATAGTTTTAATTTACTCTCTGTTGAGAGTAACGTTTATTTTATAATTTTATACATTTCAGTGCTACATTCATTCAAATTCATTTAGTTATCTGATGTTGTACATGTTGGCAGTTCAGGCAACTGAAATAGCATTCACACAGTTAAACAATTCTAGATGGCATATTATTTTATAATATTTATTTATTTTGTGCATTTATTTTGGCATGTGCATTATTGTTAAATAAAGAATTATTTTTCGTTTAATTTTCTTGTGACTTATTTGTTCACATGGTTTGGGTAAGATTAGGCTGGGTTATGGCTCAGTTTTGGGGTTTCTGGTTAAAAGATGTAGATATGAGTAGATATGGTTAAATTATGGCCCATGTGTGGCCCTTGTTTTTAATCCAGTTATGGGCCAGTTCCATGCCGTCATTCTTTGTGGTACTTGGGCCGAGGGTAAAGTTATTGTGTGGGCCGGAGCTGGGCCAGAAAACATTTGCTATGTGGGTTGTTCTTGTTCTACCACAGCTTTAGCCTCATCCTTTCCCCACTGTTCATCTGAACTTCTTCTCTTGCCTTTTCTTTTTTTCTGTAGATGGGAAATACCACGGAAACTTCCCATTTTATTTCCAAAATTCCAATGGAGCATGATGTCTTCATGGGTTCTTTATACACAACCTTCTGTGAGTGCATTTACTTATACTGATAGATTTACATGTTTTATGGACTTTTTAGCCTTACTTATAGAACAGTTAAAAAAGACAAGCATGAGAATTTTTTTCATGTTGAAATCATACAGTTTATTATCATATGGTTTTTATCATAAATTATTAATATTTTGAACCAACCTTGCCTTGTCATAAAAATCTCTCATTACCCAGAGTTTTAGGAGACTTGACGTTAATACAAAAACATGATGGTTTAGAGTGGTCCTACAGTATCTGCATGTTGATTGAACGACACATACATTTTTGGCTACCGAAACTGACATATTTTTTTTTATGTTTCATAGACGTTATGTGTATATTTTAGGATATTAAGTAAAGATCATGTTACATAAAGATATTTAGCAAATTTCCAACCATATTAAATCTTAGTTTTTGTTTATTAATATACATTGCTAAGGACTTTAAATTTATTAATTTAATTTAATTTTGACAACTTTAAAGATAATATTCAAAATGTATTTATTTATTTATTTTATTATTATTATTAATTTTTTTGTACCCTCAGAATCCAGATTTCAGTAGTTTTATCTCAGCCAAATATTGTCCTATCCATACTCCAATGGGAAGCTTATTTATTCAACTTTCAGATGATGTATTCATTTTCAATTTATTGAACCTAATGTCTGGTTTTGTGGTTTAGGGTCACATACAATTTCCCCCAT
The DNA here is from genome assembly GCA_032353835.1 of Enteromius viviparus. NCBI lineage: Eukaryota > Metazoa > Chordata > Actinopteri > Cypriniformes > Cyprinidae > Enteromius > Enteromius viviparus. The sequence continues at coordinate 1,446,406 of JAUCNO010000460.1, forward strand.
GAATTAATAAAGACCTTTTTTTTCTGTTATCAGGTGGGTTGTGTCTCCCTGACATTTTGGGATTTAAATTACTTTATAAATTTCTAACAAAAACACCTTTGACACAGATACTAAAATGTACTTTGTATTAAACAGGAGCACTCAGCTTTGAAAGTATAGCTTTAATGCTTAGTCTGATTGTCTTTATGTTTTCGCTAAATTAACAAAAAAAAATGGTTAGCTGCTATATGCACGCAATGTTGACCTTGATTTGTCTGAAGCAGTTCATTGCATCAAGGACCTTAAGGTTTTTGCAGAGATTTAATGACTTAACATCATTGCCTGGAAAATATCTCTAAATAAGCATAGTAAAATTTAACACAAGCATTTGAGGTTGTGCACTGAACAAAAATAAATCCCAAACCACCATTTTAATAAACTAATGTAATTGCTGAGGGAAGTACCATTGATGAATTGTGTTTGATTTCCCTTTATTAAATCTAAGTTTTAAGTTTCTCGTTGGAACACAATCATGCAACACTTATATTTATGCAATTTATACACGATTTTATACAAAATCTGATGCTTGAGACACAGTTATATTGTGAAATAAAATCTCAAGGGATGTTAAATAAAAACTTCAGAGGTCATTGGCAAATGGAGCAAGAGAACATATGACAGTTTAAAGGGTGACTTCAAATCGTAAAGTGCCCAAATAAATCATCGCTGTTTCAGGTCTTGCCAAGCTGTCAGAGCAATAAGAAAACAGTAAAAGAGGGGTTGCAGGGTGTTAGAACAAAGAAAACAAAGCGCTTATGGTAGTGACTATTCACCAAAATTCATTTCTTTCTCTTTTTAGGTATTCTGTCACTCTTGGGAAATGGCATCCTGCTCCTTGTTGCGTATCGTAAGAGATCATCTCTCAAGCCGGCAGAATTCTTCATCATAAATTTATCTATTAGTGACCTTGGGATGACAGTTACTCTCTTTCCTTTGGCGATCCCATCCGCATTTGCTCACAAGTAGGCAGGCACCAAAAGAAGTCTGTGCTAAAATATGCACACCCCCATCTAAAGCAGTCTAAAGCAGCACTGATGCATCATTTTTATTGACACAGGACCAGGAAGCTGCAGCAGAACTGTCTAACACTGTGACACAATCTGACAAATTTTTTTACCGCTGGATATTGCAGTTGAGTAGGAACACCTACTAGCAACCAACAGTACAGCTTTTTATGATATTTTACCATGCTGCGGATGGTTGAGACACAGTGTTAGACTTTGCCATTTTCATGTCTTGTTTTATGTGCTAGGGCTAGAATTAACAACTTATGGAGGCCTTTTTCAATTTAAAGAGTAAAAATAAAGGCCTGAGATAAAATAATAATAAAATAATATTTCTGAGGAAAAAGTCACAGTTACAACATATGAACGTTTCAGTAGTTATAATTACATATGTAAGACACAAAATAATATTGTAAAATATAATTACAAGAAATAAAGGCAATAGTAAGATCAATTATATTGTGAGGTATGAAGTCATAATAATATGAAATAAGAAAATCAAAGGAAATAAAATCACAGTTCCCTGTCTGTCAGTCACTATGACGTTATGTCATGACGACAGACTGGGGTCATTACTTGGGACCCCTGATTCGCTCTGATAAGAGCCAATCAGACTTGGCTAGTGCAATTTGCATGCTGAGCCACTCCTCGCAGAGCGGGTATGAATAGGGCAGCAGGTGCATCCACTCATCAGAAATTGCTGCCCGTGTTGAGTTTGCCGCTCCTGACGGTGACTACGCGGCAAAGGCAGGTGCCGATTCGAGGAATGTGAGAGCTTCCCTGCCAGGTACATCCTCACGGGCCTTTCACACCTCTTACAGGGACTGCCCCGTGCAGTTCACCGATGATTTGTCTGGACCGCCTTCGGGTGGCCGTCCCATTTCATTTGGTGGGCCGTCGGATGATCGTATGTGGATCATACCATCGGGGGATGAATATTCATCTGGCGAGGATGAAGATTTGGCCAGGCTGCCGCCTTCGGGTGCTGCAGCCCATGCCGAGTCCGACTTGTAGATGATTGCCATGCTCGCTCGGGCAGCCGAGAGCATCGGGCTGGAGGTGTCAAAGCCTCCCAGGCTCCCAGCGCTCTCGGCTGGATGATTGGTTTCTGGGGTCAGACCGCGATTCTCAGCTGCGTCCGGCCCTGGTTCCTTTCTTCCCTGAGGTGCATGAGGAGGTGACGAAATCGTGGGAGGCTCCTTTTACAGCCAGAAGCGATTCGTCTACCTCCTCCGTCCTCACTACCCTTGATGGTGGAGCAGCCAAGGGGTACAAAGGCATTCCCCAAGTTGAGCGCTCGGTGGCGGTGCACCCGCTTAGCGCTGCCACCTGGCAGACTCGCCCTCATCTCCCACCCGGTCCCTGTAGAGCCATGCCAGCTCTGACTGTCAAAGCCTACAGTGCGGCCGGGCAGGCTGCTTCAGCTCTTCATGGCATGGCCATCCTGCAAGTACATCAAGCCAAGGCGCTTAAAGAGCTAGATGAGGGTAGTGCCGACCTGGGGTTGATGCAGGAGCTGCGCTCGCCGACCGCCCTCGGCCTCCGGGCAACGAAGGTCACAGCGCGGTCCCTCGGGCAAACGAAGTCCACACTTGTGGCCCAGGAGCGCTATCTATGGCTTAGCCTGGCTGAAATGAAGGACACAGAGAAGTTCGCTTCCTTGATGACCCGATCACTCAGGCTGGCCCGTTTCAGCGACACTGACACAGAAGCAGACGGAGGCAATCCAGCACATCCTGCCCCGGCGTGACCCTCCAGCTGCCACCTGTCCACCCCAGGGCTAGCCTCGGTCTGCTTGTCCCCAAGGGCGTCCCCGTACCAAGAAGAAGATGGCAAAGCGGCCCTGAGGTGAGCGACCCGGCGAGACGAGAAACTTGTTCTTGGGAGACGTGGCCACACCGCTCCCTCTACCTGAGGAGGGCCGGTTGGAGAATCCTTTGTTTCCTTCTTGTTGCGTTCCGCTGCAGGCTTTAGGGCCCAAAAGGTCAAAGATAGAACAAACTCATTCCTCTCCAGGCCCAGGTGCTCGTGGTCTGATGGTGTGCAGTTTACAGCTGTCTCACTGTCAACCACAGCACCTCACATTGTCAGCGGCCAGGAAGTCATGGTTCAGGGACGCACTGCTTCCCATCGGACTTTCGGCCAGTCCCTCCGTGGGACACAGGCAGCGGCACTGTGTTGAGTCAATACAGGCTTCCGTCTGCTCAACTCAGCTGTCCTGCTCACCGTTGCACACCTTCAGCCAGACTGGTGACTCCAATGGTTCCGTTATCGACGAGACTCCGCACGATCCAGTTCGGCTATGCGATTCAGTTCACCCGCCATCCTCCCAGGTTCAGCGGCGTGCTCAAGTCTATGGTGGCAGCCCGAGACGTTTCTGTATTGCACGAGGAGATTGCTGTCCTCCTGGCAAAGGATGCAATAGATCCGGTCCCTCCAGCCAAGATGAAGTCAGGTTTTTTTTTTTTTTTACAGCCCTTACTTCATTGTGTCAAAGAAGGGTGGTGGCCTTAGGTCCATCTTGGACCTGCGAGTTTTGAACCACGCCTTATACAGGCTGCCGTTTAAGATGTTGACGCAGAAACGCATTATCAAATGCATTCAGCTCCAAGATTGGTTTGCAGTGGGCGACCTGAAGGATGCTTACTTCCATGTCTCGATTCTTCCTTGATACAGACCGTTTCTACGGTTTGTCCTTGAGGGTCGAGCATGGCAGGACAGGGTCCTCCCCTTCGGGCTATCCCTGTCCCCACGAGTCTTTATGATAGTCGTGGAGGGCACCATTTCCCCGTTAAGGGAAGTGGGCGTCCGGATCCTCAACTACCTTGACGACTGGCTCATCATGGCCCATTAGCGAGAGCAGTTGTGCTATCACAGGGAGCTGGTGCTTCAGCACCTCAGCCGGTAGGGCTTCAGGTCAACTGGGAAAAGAGCGAACTCTGTCCAGTGCAGAGAATCTCTTTTCTAGGTGTGGAGTTAGACTTGGTGAGTATGACAGCACACCTCACAGAGGAATGCGCTCAATCAGTGCTGGTCTGCAGCGGTTCTGGTTGCAACGGCAGGACAAGCACGCTTTGGTCCAGACAGACAACACTGCGACTGTGGCGTATATCAACCGGCAGAGGGGTATACGATCACGTCGCATGTGCCAGCTCGCTCACCATCTCCTCCTATGGAGCCAGCACCGGTTCAAATCCCTGCGTGCTGTTCACATCCCGGGGGAGTTCAATCGTATGGCTGATGCGCTTACCTATCCGGGAGAGTGGCGTCTCCATCCCAAGACGATTCAGCTAATCTGGAGTCCATTCGGGGAAGCAGAAGTGGACCTGTTTGCCTCCCATGAGTCCTCCCACTGCCAGTGGTTTTATTCCCGCACTGAGGGGACCCTCGGCACAGATGCACTGGCACACAGCTGTCCGCAAGGCATACGAAAGGACACCTTCCCCCCAGTGAGCCTTCTCGCACAGACACTGTGCAAGGTCAGGGACGACGAGGACCTGGTTTTTAGAACTCATGCTCCTTGTGACAGCTCCTTCCTGGCGCATACCTCTGAGGAGGGACCTCCTCTCTCAGGGGTACAGCACCCTGTGGCACCCGCATCCTGACCTGTGGAACCTTGATGTGTGGCTCCCGGAAGGGACGTGGCAAACCTAAGTGTTCTTCCACCAGTGGTGGTTTACATGATCACTCAGGCAAGAGTCCTCTCTACGAGGCGAGCTTATGCTTTAAAGTGGTGTCTGTTCACTGACTGGTGTTCTGTTCGTGTGGAGAACCCCCGATCATGCACGATTGGAATAGTGCTTTCCTTCCTGCAAGAAAAGTTGGAGCGCAGGCTGTCGCCCTCCACTTTGAAAGTGTATGTGGCTGCTATCGCACCCCATCACGATGCAGTGAATGACCGGTCCATTGGAAAGCATGATCTCGTTGTGAGGTTCCTGAGGGGCGACAGGAGGTTAAACCCTTAAAGATTGCCCCTGATATCCTCCTGGGACCTCTCTGTTGTGCTAGTAGGCCTTCAGATGGGTCCCTTTGAGCCGCTGGATTCAAACGAGCTTAAATACCTGTCACTTAAGACAGCGCTCCTGACCTATACACTTTCAAATTTCAGTTTACAAAAAATAAAATGAAAAGCGCTTCTTTTTTGTCTTTATTATAACACAGACAATATATACAATAATTTTAATCAATTTCAACAGTGTTTTATGTAATTTCTTTCATCTTTAATCTTTTGTATATAACCCTCTGCATGTGGGTATGGGAAGCTTTTTAATTTTGGTAGGCCAAAGCAGGCGGAATCCCCCAAAATAGAGTGCAAGAGGTTAAAATTTTTCAGTTATTTGCCTTTTTTAACTGGCTTCCATTACAAAATGCATTTGATTGATTGTTTTCCTTGTTATTTCTGTTAAATGCTAGACATCCAAACTCAGTATGCTGCAACATTTTTCAGACATTTCAGGCTATATTCAAATGCCAATAAATTACTGAACTTTGCATTCTTTCCTTGCCTCTTTCTCTCATTGTCTCAGGTGGCTGTTTGGAGAGCTGACATGTTTATGCTATGCTGTATGTGGAGTCCTCTTCGGCTTATGCAGCTTGACAAATCTCACCGCTCTGTCGTCTGTCTGCTGCCTCAAAGTCTGTTTTCCAAACTATGGTATTGTTCCTCGACACCTTTCACACCATAACACATTTATCTTTGTCCCTGGCCCTTCTCCAAATCTTAATTAAGAATCGGATGCAGCTACATCCTTCTGTCCTACTGCGGTGCAGCCCAGAGGGAAATTCATTACCTTTGGCTCTCAGTGTGATTATCAGATATTCTACCTTTTATCAGACTCTAGATGCCCTGTGTTGGTTTGGCTTTTGGTCAATACTCCTACGTCTAGACAGGAGCGGCAGGCCTCATTAGAGTTCATTAGTTTTGTCAGTTTCAGCATTTGACTGACTGTTGAAAAGATGAAGGTGTGTGTGGGAGAGATGAAACAATTTAGATGGAGCAGTTTAACAGCATGTGGGTGAGCTTGAGAACAGAGATTAAGATGGCAAATAGGACAGCAGGTGAACTGATTCTGCAGCAGGAAGAAAAGCAAACATATTTTGGATGCGGTTAAAGCCTTATTTTAGAGGGCATGTTGCCAGATAGGTTGTGAGTCTTTAGCTCTGCACTGGATCTATAATGTCATAATTCTAGAGTAATTTAGTATTTTATAGTTTGTCGGGGTTGCACTGTTAATTCTGCAATCTATATATTATCTGTAAATTACCATTATACATGTATTTAAAAAATATTAATAGTAATTTAGTAGGCAGAATATATCATGCATGTAACTTCTAATCAGGCCTAGAAGGTTCTCATTAAAAGGTCTTTCAGCCAGTAGGATTGCGTTAAGGTCCTGCTGGGACCTAATTGACAATGATTAGGCCAAAATAGTGCTGCATATTTTAATAGGTCAGCATGGATGATAGTGTCACTGGTTTCCGTTTTTGGTTCAGTTTTTATGATTGATATAAAATGAGACAAATCCTCAACTATTTTTAATCTCCAATTAAGGTTTTTAATGCTTTGATAACTAGCAGAAGATACTTAGCAGTTTTAAATTCCATTTGCGCAGATGGATATGTTCTAACACTGCATTACAATGTGCCCCACCAATAAAAAACTATGCTATTCTTTAATTAAATAATTTACACTGAAAAATCCAACTGCATTAAATAATATTATGAGATTATTTTATTCTTTTGTCAATAAACAAACAAGAAATGATCGTGGTAATGATTGAGTAGTTCATTTAAATGATTTGATTTGTTTAAATGGCAGATTTATCAGATCCATTCTCTGTTTATGCATGGGCTAAAGAAACTTTGACCAAACTGATTAAGCCTGTAAGGACCTTGTAATTAACTAAAATCAGTTGGCAAAGTGATATGCGTTATGACATATAATGCAGTCAAGAGCTGCCTGGAACAACGTTCGTTGTGCGTTTCTCTGAAAATAATTGCAAACTTTATAACAGGTATCACCCAAACAGATTAAAGCATTTAATGTCCCCTGTAGTACAGTGATGAATAATTTTGCTTTCCTTTAACAGGTAACAAGTTCTCCTACTCTCATGCCTGTCTAATGATAGTGGGGGTGTGGTGCTATGCCATGGTGTTTGCTGTGGGCCCCTTGGCAAATTGGGGTCACTATGGCCCTGAACCTTACGGGACAGCATGCTGCATAGACTGGTAAGTGCCTGAGAGAATGTTAATGGGAGCACTGAAAGAGTGTCATTAAACAGACATTGAGTAGTTGCTCAGGTTTTTAAGTGCTTATATATGTGGCCCTTATGTGACCCAAGTCAAAAGAGCCCTATTACTGTTTACACACTGATATTCTGGCCTGGAGCTATGGCTTGGGTCCCTCAATAAGTACAAGTATATTGGATTTTGTTTTATCATTTGCCACGAAAAAAGTGTAAATTTGATCACTTTGATAGTTTTATAGTACAACAGAGCTACATTGTACTTTTAACTTTTTGCAAAGTCAACCTACAAATGGCTTATTTATAGTTGCAAAATGAACTATAATAGGATAAAAGTATTTTATCATCAAAAAATGACACACTTCTTAAAGTAATCTAATGCACTGAATGTTCTATTGAGATCACATGGCACACTCTAACAAAATTACTTCACTCTTTTTAGGGTTTTATTTTTAGAAATGGTTGCCTTTGTTTATATGATGGTAGAGTGCAGAAACGAAAATCACGTTCTGGCTATTTTGTCCTCAGTAATTTTCACGGTCAGCTAGCTCAGTGACACCTACAAGCTGGCCAACATACAGTACATAGCCCTCTACTTCAACATCTTTGCTAAATATTCATGTAGTGTTGTATAGTGACAGAGGTTTTGTGTTTCACACCTAGAGCATGGGATATGCTCTTGATTTAGGGTTTGAGATTTTTTTTTATAAAGAAAGGGGGGTCCAACAAGCCCTAGGTTATAGGCCAAGCATTCTCTTACTTCCACACCTGCCATTCCCAGAACAGGATCAGGCCCACATTGACTGCACTGTCTCAAAGAACCCAAATAGAACTTGAACCTACAATCTCTTCTCTTGACTTATCTTGGTCAAGTGGTGCGGTGATATTTAAATGGTATTCATAACACAAACATAGTGATCTAAATCAATGTCTGCTTTAACAGCTCAGAACATTCATGCAGCATTTATATAGTTTTAGGACTAAGAGGGTTTTTTTTAGAACTGGAGAGTGGATTAGCCACAGGAATGAGGCCTAAAATCTGGAAGTGGTTCAAATGGTTTCTGGTTAGATATGGAGAAATCTAAAACATTCTGAGAAATGAATCCCAAGGATTGAAGTTGGGAAACACTAAACTAGATTAATATCTACTTCAACCACTTCTCAAAACACTGGTACAGTGTTCCAATAGTTCCAGGGCTTTGTGCTTTACATCTGGAGGACTGTGCTGGACTGTAGCAGACAACGATTTCGATCCACAGTCCTCTGAATTATGGGCTCAGCACTCTCTCGGTGATATTCTGCTCACCTTAGAATAAATCCTATACACAGGTATTTTCAAAACAATTTGACTTTAGACCTATTTTAAAGGGATAATTCACACCAAAATGAAAATTCTCTCATTAATTACTCACCCTCATGCCGTTCCAAACATGTGAGACCTTTGGAAAAAAAATTAAGGCATTTTTAATGAAATCCGTAGAAACGTAGCAAGGACATTGTAAAAATAGTCTATGTGGCCTCAGAGGTTCAGCTTTAATTTTATAAAACTATAAAGTGCAAAGAGAACAAAAATAATTACTTTATCAGTTTCTTCTCTTTGGTGTTTATGGTACTGTTGAATGTGTGTACACTCTTCTGCTTGTAAACAATGCGCAGTGCATACATCAAAAGCACAGTGGCAGCTTGCAAGTGAAGAAGTCTTAGCAGAAGATTGGGTAACACTTCAGAATAGGGGTCCAAAATAATGCATTAGTTAAGCATTAATTAATGATTAATTTGTTCACAATTAAGCATTAGTTGAGCAAAAACACACTA
>JAUCNO010000460.1:1455608-1467296 GCA_032353835.1 Enteromius viviparus
GAGTTCCCTTATTAATACCCAGAATTGGAAGACTTTTAGTTTGCTTACCTTTGTTTCGTTACATCCTTGTGAATAAATACCATTTGTTATATTTTACCTCCTTGTGTCCGTCCACTTCGTTACAGTATTAATAGACTGATTGATCAAATAAAGTAGACAGCTTAATTAAGAGACTTTAAATAATACTACTATATATAATATAATGATAAAGCTGTAATCTCAAGAAATTTTTATTTTTCATAATGTCACAAAAACTTGAATTAATTTATTAACTAGAATATGGCCCTCCAAAAAAGGTTTTTCTTGTCATCTCATTTAAATGCTGTTTGAGCACAGTTCTCTTTAGACTGAAACAGTTTTAAGATAATTCAGTGCTGAGAGGTTAAAGCATCAAACTGATCTGCTAAAACAGTGCACATGAGCAGAGGAGGAAACAAACAGAGAACAATAAAGAAGAAAAGCTGGCGTTTGAGGGGTTCATTTGAGCCGATGCCTTTTGCAGTTTTCAGTGATGCAGATGTCTTAAGGGCTGTGCAACACACACAATGACTTTATGTGTCTTGACAGGGTAGCTAAATAAGCGGCCAGCACTTTGTGCATAGTCATCTAAATTAGGTTACATAACCAAACAGATGTAGCAAAATTGCCTGCTGTGCTGCTCAGGCATCAGCTGACCCTGTCATTCTTAACAACACCTTACTTCTGATTATCACCTACAAATGACATCTTCTAGTTACACAGGAACACTTTGTTTTTCAGCAGGCAAGACATAGAAAATGGCCTACACTGCATGAAGCGTTGCGAAACCTTGATTTGTAATTTTAGTTAACTGTACCTAAATAAACAAATAAATAAGTTCCTTGAATTAAAAATATTTAAAATAAACATAATTTAAAAAAATGTTGGACTAAAATATGTAATATTAAAATTGAAATAAATGACATGTTTTAAGATCAGTCAGTGCAAGTTACTTTCAATTCAAACAGCTCAGATTTACATTTAGTCTAGGACAAGGCTTAAGCTTTATATTGTTACTAAAATAACACTCCTGTAAGTGTGCTTAATTTACCTGCTTTATTAACAGGTAATCTGACCAATCGTTATGCAGAAATCTCAGAATAAGGCTGAATTCATACAGTTTAAAGTACATTATTTCAGTAATAAATAATCTTTTTAAAAAGTATGCTTTCTTTTTTCACAATTGGAGTCTACCACATAGTCTCTATTATATTAGTTGCTACACATAAATCTTCATTGAAAAAAAAAATCTCTATTGAACATGACCTTTACTTAATATCCTAACGATTTTTGGCATAAAAGAAAGATTTTGACACATAAAATGCATTTTTAGCTATTGCTACAAATATTCCCATGCTACTTTAGACTGGTTTTGTTGTCCAGGGTCACTTATGATTTTAAACAATAAGATTTGAAACAATAGCTGGGCTGGTTGCTGTTCTAGCTGTTGTGGTGCCCTGAGGGTGGCTGTAGTGCTTGAGTAAGGGGCATCTGCTGAGATTTGTCACTCCAGCTGTTGTGGAGCTTCCCAGTGACTCTCCGGAACACGTCTGCACGAATTACCAATTCTATGTTGGCGTGTGTATCTCTCAGCTCAGCTGTCGTCGCTTCAGTTCACACACACTCAGGCTCCTGCTCTTCAGTGAGTGTTTGTGAGCTTTGTGGGATTGTTTGCCCTTAATTTGTGTGAGAATGCAAGATTTCCTCTCTGTGAGAGGGGCAGGCGCAGGAGAGAAAGAGAGGAGAACAGATCGTTTGTCCTCATCATTGTCTCGTTACATCATAAATGTAAAAGGACAGTTGTTTCGCATGATGAAGCCAGTCTCATGAGGATGTATGGGCTCATTTTGCCAAATGCTAACAAATTACTGATGAGCTGTAACCTTGGTTTAACCGCGGGTTATTCACTGCAAAATTACATTTTCCATCATACAGTACTGTGAAGTAATTGCACTTTTAAACATGTTTTCTGTATAATCACAAAAATGTGTGTTAAGTGTAATAACCTACTTTTTTTACCCAAATGTTTTACAAAACTTTAATGTAAAAGTTTTTTTTTATTTATTGTTTACATTTAGCCTCACATGAGACAGTAATCTGTAGCATCGAGTTCTGGCTTCTTGACTGACCTATGTGTCAGCGTATTACGCAATTTACATCATACATCATACATCGAGTCAGATAAAAAAAAAAATTTACAATATATTTTTTAAAACTAAAAATATTTTGGTTACAAAAACCCATCAATCTCCTTCAGAAGACATGTAATAACCCCCCGAAGGTGTATTAGTTTTACTTTGCAGTACTTGTGAGTATATCCGATTTATGCTTCAAAATATATCAGCTTCAAAACAATGGCTGCTATCCAACCACAATACCAAGCTTGGAAGAGCCAGTATATTTTATTTATGTATTTATTTTTTTAAATGTTTGTCTGAAAGAAGAAAGTAATATAAATGGCTTCAGTGTGAGTAAAATATGCCATAATTCTCATTTGTGGATAAAATATATTAACTTTAAGAATGTAATTTCACAATTATTTCTATTGTATGTTGAAATAAATTGAAAAAAATAAGTAGAATTTAAGCAAAGGAAAATATTTTCATTTAACGTGGCCAATTAGAGGTACTCTACTTATTTTAAGTTTACCCCACAATACTCAAGCACGTTTCACTCAGTCACGGTTTCTTAACTTTCCTCAAACAACATAGCACTGAGAAAAAAAGCCAATAAAGCATGTGGTTCACTTACAACCACAACTGTATGCATATAGACAGCTCATTATTCATTTTAGGATATTATAATCACTCAGTATAGTTATTAACCGCATGAATGCAGAGACCTGAATGCTTGGCGATTTTAGCCCATTTTTTAGCCAAAATTGAATAAAAGCACCCCCAAAGATTTCTAAAGATTTTTAACTTATTTGACAGTTCATGCTGATTATGTGAGACAGTATTAAAATATGAAAAATCATTTAGATGTAATATTTTAATAACTATAGATTCCCCCCCAGCCCCGAAAAATGGTTCGTTCCAGCTTCACTCTGCGCTACTCTGACTGGCTCCAGCGCTCCTGCCAGTGCAAAGGTGGCTGCTGAGACGCATTGGAGCGGTGGTGTGAGTACAGGCCCGTCGCCAAGGGGGGCATTGGGGGGCAGTGCCCCCCCCCCAAAAAAAACAACACATGAACGACTCCTATTTCTCGTAAAGTGACCCCAATCATTCTATTATATTATTCTATGAAGATATTGCTCAGAATGATACCTCCTTAAATTTTGTTTGCGTTATATTTCATCCATTTTATTATCTCAAGATCACAAATCGCAAGTCTAATCAAGCTTTCATTCATGTCCTCGGCTCAAACCATGTGAGACGAGTTATGCAACAAAGTTGAATACTTAGGGTTAGTGGTTTGTCGAAAGCCCCTGAGAAACAGTGAAACAGATGGTTAAGTTAGCAAGCATCACTAATCAGCCACAGCACACAATATTTCAGGTTTCAGCTTTAATTCGTCCTCCATCCGGAAAGTCACTACTGACATCCAATTATCGGTTTCCTATGATAACCGTTAGCTAACAGAATGCCTCAACACTTCTTAAAGCAGCAGTTAAGGTGATTAAGTTGCTACTTACTCTGATCTACGTTCCACTTCCATCTACTCAAAGCGCATTAAGAATCATGGGAAGACAATACATGCTGCATTAGATGATGTATAACATCTTCACGCTAAAAATATTCTCTGTTTAACGTCTGGTGGATTCATGATATAGGGATTTTGGATTTAATTTTTTGAATTAGGTTGACATAGATCCATGAGTGCTTCATTGGCTATAGGTCAGACTCCTGTCGTCTTTCATCTTCCTGAGGTGTCTAAAAGTAAGGTGAATGAGTCAGTCTGGCTTTATATTCCTCTCACGTTCACTCTCAAGGCATTGATTTATGGCCAGGATCTCGGTGTGTGTTTGTGAGAGAGAGTATGATTATGTGTGCGCATGTGTGTGTGCTGCTTGTCAGAGCTTTGAGTGACAGTCTCTATTAGCAGGCTGTAGAGAGATATTGGACTCAGGAGATTTTCAGTCTGTAGTGAAGTCAGTCAGCTGTGACCATCAGCACCCTGAAACCACATCTGAAGACATCACCCACAGGTCTGCTTATCACTCCTTCTTAGCTTCTCATTCACTCTTTCTCCACCTCCACAATCCTCTCCTGCATTGTCATATTTATATTCCCTTTTTCTGTTTTACTTTCTTGTAATCTAATGTTTAGATTTTCTTCTCTTTACATTCGAATAAAGTTATTAAGTCCTTTCCAAAAAAGGAAAGTCACCTTTGTCACCAGTCACCTTTGCTCTGATTTACCAAGGGTGCCAATATTAGTAAAGGGCACTGTATGTAATGCATTATAATTAGTGTTTCAGCATTTTGACATACACATTTTAACTTTCAACTAGCTGAAAAACTTTAAAACGAACTAACCCTAACATTCAACTAAACATGAAGAAAACGTGTTTACATTTATGTTGTTAAACTTTTACTGTAAAAAGGTCAATAAAGTCTATTATGAAAAGCACTAAAAATACCTAAAATCAATATGTTAATTAGATTTTTTTACTTACATTAAAAGATGAATGCTTTTAAATAATAACATAAAACAGTATTCAGTCCAAAAGGCTGTCATGTATAGCATCAGATAAATTATCCATAAAACAATAAATAAATAAATATACTATGAAGAAAAAAGATGAATTTCTGAGCTTCTTTTTTGAGTTTTTTTTTCAGTCCGGGGGGTCAGAGTTTATGGTGTCACCGGCCAGTGTGCGAGAACCTCTAAAATCTCGCCTTCCCGGACGGAGAGCTCCAATTTTTTCAACTCTTACATAAGTAAAACCAATGCAATGTTTATTGACAACGAGCTCAGTTGGACATCAACGTGAGAAGAATAGCAGGTGAGTAAATACTTTGTAGATAGATACTGAGTTGATAAACTTGATGGTAATACAGTTCTTTGTGTGAAGCTGGAGAGAGACGATCTCAGGACACAGACGATGGAGAGACAATGACGACCACAACCACACACCTCAATCTTGGAGAACGAAGAAGAAATCCTTGGAAACTGGAACACACAAAGGTATCTAAGAGACAACGGAGAGAGGTAAGTAATCAGGTCTTTGTTATCGTTCAGAGAGAGTTTTAGCAGTCCACTTCTCGGGAACGTGCTCGGATACTGAAGGTGAAGTGGTGTGTGGTTTTATGTGGTGTACTGATGAGGTCTTGAGTGAAGTCAGGTGGCTGTGGCAGGTGCATGTGATCCGACGTTGTGGTGGTCGGCCTCTACTTCGGGGTCCTGGACGGTCTGGGTGAAGGAGGTGGAATTCAGAGTGTGAGATCCAATACGTACTCTCGACCTACCCACAATCTTTCTTCTGGGCCGTACCCCTCCCAGTCCACGAGATACTGAAGTTTACCACCAAGACGCCGGGAATCTGGAATCTCTTCACGGCCAGGCTCTGTGGAGACAGAAAGGCGTTCGTGAAATGGTTTCAACAGTGAGACATGGAAAGTTGGATGGATTTTTTTTTTTATGCTGGTAACAGGAGTTTGTATGTGACTGGATTGATCTGCTCCATGACTGTGAAGGGACCAACAAACCTGGGACTTTTTTACAGGGCAGGCATAGGCGAATGTCCCTTGTAGAAATCCATACTTTTTGGCCAACCTGATACTCTGGAGCTTGGTAACGGCATTGGTTGGCTGTGGTGGTCTGCCTACGCACAGCCCTTTGCAGATGTTGATAAGGAGGAGGAGAATAAGGTTAAGGAAAATTCACCAAAACTCAAAGGGTCATATTTTGCAAAGAAATTGTTCTTTCAATGTCATAAATAGAGCATAATAACGTGATGAATACAATGAACTCAATTTCTTAACAGTCTGTTTTCTGAAGAGATTAAAAACTCGTTAATATCAAAGGGGCGTTTTCCTCTTTAGGGGGCAAATGGCTCGGGTGTTTTACGACCGATCAGGAAGATCTGTTTGAAGAAGTGTGTGTGTGTGGGTGTCTTGGTTTTGAGTATATAAGCCAAAGAGTGAAGCAGGTTTGGGGGGGATTTCTGTAGAAGGATCCTCCGTGCGAAAGCATGGAAGGGCTTTGGAAAACTTCCAGGCCTCTACCATGTGATTAGCATGTTTTTCTGGTCATCAGGTATGCATTATTTTATTTTAGAAATGAATTGGATTCTATATAATTGGCTACTAAAAGGTAGTAATTCTTTTAAAATTGCAAATAAATGAAATTCTCATTTCTCAAATTGACTTGTATATTCATTCTTTTAAATTGAAACTAAATGTTTAAATTGTGTAATTGATTTAATATTGGCTCTTGATTTATCAAAGCTATGCATTCTTTAAAAATAAGAACTGAACTGGAGTTCACATTATTTAATTATGTCGATTAACTTAACTATACCTGACGAATAAATTATTTTTGGTTCATTCTAGAATGTTGAAACCATTTCGTGATTATTAACATGGGCAAGACGCCATTATGCATACCAATGTATCAATTATGATTCGACACACTGGAGGCTCTGGGACTGAAGCAGTTTGCGCGCTTCCGGTGACCCTTGATTCCTGCGTTTTACTCATGCTGGCAAATTAGGTAAGATTTGGTTATATGAAACGATTTCTTTGTTGTTAGGCAAGCAGTTCGCGGCCGGTGAAGGAGGGGTAACCGTCCCTAATCTCTGAGCAGCATTAGTAAACCTAATGGCATGGTATTTTTAGGTAGGACGCTATACTGAGTCATTATGGGTCTCCATCGAACGGATGAATGATAATTAATATCTACAATAATCAAATATCTAAATAAAGACAACTCAATTCAAACTCATCATTCTAAATCTAAGAGTATAATCTAAACGTTATAATAACTTAAAAATTGGAGTCAGATTAAAACGAGGTAAACTTAAACGTAAAAGTAAAATCAAAAGTAAAGCATAAGAACAAAACTTAAGAATCAAAATTGAAACTTTGTAACTTAAAATAAAAGTTAGAAATCCCCCAGGAGTGTGTTCTCTGTCGAGCTGAGGAGCGAGACACGCATCCACCCAAAATAGGCGGAACCTTAAACTTACCTTCTGTGTCCTGTCCGCTTCGTAACAAAAGCTTTGATCTGACGGACATTAATTTCAAATTTCTTTATGGCTTTCTCTCTGTCATCTTGAACTTATATATGGTAAGCAAATGCCAGACTTGTGTTCCAACATGGCTCCCTCCTCTACTGAGTCCATTATGCCAAGATTATATTAGATTGAAGATTACTTTCTGATGTAATCAGCCAGTGATGTAATGAATGTGTTGTGCAATAGTCTGGCAATCATATTCTTTACTCTGAAGGCAATATTCATTCTCATTTTTACCTAGAAGTGCTCCAGAACTTTTTTATCAATAATGCATTAATAATATCAATAATTGAAATTGCACAGATAAATTTAGATATATAGTATCTAGATTATAAAAGAACTGCAGAAAAAGTTTATGTTCTGGATTCAAACTTTTACTTAAATGAGAAATCTGCATATATTTGCTCTTACTGTGAAATATACAGTCTGTGATAAAAGATACCATTTACATGTGCATTTGCTCTATTCCTTTAATCACCCTTTAAAGCTTTAGTTTCATAGACAAATGAAGCAATTTACAGAAACAGTATTAAACTTTATTCTTCTGCTTGTTGGAGTGAGTAGTTAACAAATGGCTGAAGGCATTATAATTGATTCCCTGTTTATGTCCTGCCCCCTGGCTCTTTCTTTACCACTGTTTCCATACAGCATCGATGGACTCTGGTTCCCTGCAGGTCACTTGCCCTTCCTTCTCCACTAATTATACCAAGATTTTCATTAGCTCCCCAGTGGCACCCCTCAATCCTTCAGGTTCAAAGATCCATTCATGGTCTCCTGGCCTACTGGATCTGTTTTGGATAAACAGTGTCCTTGCTGCCACCAGGCCCAACTTAGTCCTCCAGTCCTGTAGCTCTAATAGTGTCCTCGGTCCCACTGGTTCCATCTTATGCTGCTTTTCCACTGCATAGTACGGTATGGTACGGTTCAGTACAGCTTACATTTGGGGGGTTTTCCACTGGGAACAGTACCTGGTACCTGGTCCTTTTTTTAGTACCACATCAGTCGAGGTTCCAAGCAAGTCGTACAGTTACCAAAACGTGACGTGTAAACTCTGCTGGCCTCTGAATAGCCGGAGAAATTACTTCGTCACTGAACTTGCCACACGAGACACACTAGGTTTAAATCAGCACAGCCAGCGGAGGATAAGACGCAACTTTTTTGTTTGAGGTAACGTAGGTTTTTGTATTAACCAATAATGGCTGTTTTGTGGTCTATTTAGGAAGTACAGACGTTGCTCTCGTTGATATCAGCGAGAGCTTGACAGGGCGACGCGGAATGAAAAATACTCTATTGTTGTGTGTTTGTTTGTTTATTTACGAGGATGTCATGGCAGTAGTCTTCTCATCCGTACCAATGTCATTGGTCCCTCTAACTACTTTTCAATACTCTGATCCCTTGTATTCATCTTGGTTCTGCGATCCTGTGAGATTGTCCTTGCCTGCTTTCCCCCTGTTTCTGCTTTGGTCTATAAAAAGGATAACTAATATTCAGATCCAACCTTATCAAACCCATCTGAACAAATTATTAGGATCTTCATGAGTTACATGAAATACAAACAGGTGTGTTGGAGCAGGATTAGAGAGAAGAGAATGGATCATCACTGGTCTTTGCCTTCATCCACTTGACTGTGGTCTTTCAAATCCTTGTCTCAACTCAGGTTCACTGCTTCTCTGGTGCCCCATGTGCCAGACCCTCTCATCTGCCATCTTCATCTAGCTCAGAAGTGGACAATTTCCTCTTCTCGTCTGGACTTTTGCTATTGTTCTTTTTCCAGCACCAAGCAGTGACTAGTTTGGTCTGGTAATGTAGCAGGTTTTCATTCCACTGTTTCAGTCTTCACATTTCCTATGTTTAATTACTGCCTTCATGGCTGTTTTGGTTTCTAAGCAGTTTCTTGTTTGTATAGTTATAGATTTATCTCACATGGTTTTTGGTTATTTGTTTGTTTTGTTTATTCAAACCAAGGGTTGCCAATTTTTGGCCTTGGTGCACACCCCCACCTGGACGATGGTCTGTCTGGCCCTGTTCCAGGTGCGTTGGCACCTCTGGACAAATGTGTGAGCAGAGGGAACTGCGACTTCGGACTCCAGACTGGGAAATATAGGTTGCTGGTACCCTAAGCTACTCTCAAAAGTAGACAGGCCCGTGGCAGATACTGGTAATGGGTTATGTGCGTACTCCCAGAGGACGGATTCTGAGAGACCAAACATCACAACACACGTTTAAGGTCTTGGTTGGCTCTCTCTGTCTGACCATTACTCTGTGGATAGAACTCAGAAGAAGTCGCCCCCAACAACTGACAAAACTCCCTCCAAAATTTGGAGACAAACTGAGGCCGCCTGTAAGAGACCACATCTGTCGGGAGGCCATGAATGCGAAAAAAACATGGTCAATGACAGCAACCTCTGTCTCTCTAGAAGAAGGTAATTTGGGCAGCAATAAAATGAGTAACATTCAAGAACCAGTCCACCACGGTAATAACCACCGTGTTCCCCCTTGAGGGTAGGAGACCCATGACAAAATCTAGTGAAATGTGGGACCAGGGTCTTAAAAAGGAACAGACAGTGGTTGCAGAAGTCCAGCAGGGGGTCGAATGGAAGTCTTGACATTGTATGTCATAAGCCATGGAAATCCACCAAAATCTTTGTTTAATCAAAAACATAGTACGACTCACCCCAGGATGACAAGCCACCTTGGAACAATGACCCATTCGAATGATGTCGGACCGTAAAGACTCTGGCACAAACAAACGACCTGGTGGACATCCAGGCAGAGGCGTTACCCCTTGTGAGGTTGTGTGGACCTTCGACTCTCCCATGTAACTACAGAAACAAAAACTCTGTGACACAATGGGCTCAAAAACGACAAGTACTCCGAATGGTCAAAAATATGGACAGAACATCGGGAATGATGTTCTTGGAGCCCGGCTCATAAGGAAAGGAAAAATCTAAACAAACTAAAAAATAAAGCCCAGCAAGCCTGCCTAGAGTTTGATCTTTTGGCAGATTTGGAAAAAAAAGGAAAGGAAAGAAAGAGACATGGGGCCAGGTATGATTTCCCATACTAGAAATTTGTGCTCTGCATTTAACCCATCCAAGTGCACACACACTGCAGTGAAAAGTAAACAACAACATGCACATATACACCGTGAACACACACGCTATATAGACAAGGATGCGCCTTGCCGTACGAGGAAGAACTTTGGGATAGGACAGCACCAACCCCCACCCTCTGATGCGTCAACCTCCACCACAAACTGCCGGGAAGGATCAGGGGCGAGAAGTATGGGAGCTGAAACAAAGCAGCAATACATCCATGAATTAAATAGTCAAATAGTCTCTTAAATTTGATGCACTCACTGGATCCATAACGTCAGATCGTTCTGTCATGGAACAGAATCACAAGATCCAATTGTGAGTGCAAAAATGTTTATTAGATAACTTCAGCAACAATGATAGCAGAAGACTGGTGAGAAGTACAGGTATGTCAGCGGTGCAGGTGTATGAAATCCAGAGAACGAAGAGACTGAACAGCAACTATCGTCCCACGCGACACAAACTCAGAAACAAGGTTTGACGGAGAACAGGAGAGGACATGAGAACAACCTTCACCTGCAAGCTCTGATTAACTAGTCAGGTACGGTAACTAGGCAATGTTGACAAGCCTAAGGAACGCAACACAAACACAGACACAGAATGAGAATATTATGTTACTGTAAATGATAATTCTCTAAGTACTATGTTTTGTAGAACTTCAGAAAAACAAAATTAATGTTAATAATGTTAATGCTAATATTAAAATATTTATAAAAATATGTATAAGGATGAATAATAATCCCTAATCCCTCTCTGGATGGCTGCTAGAGACGCTTTTCCACTAAACGGTTCTTCCAGCTGAACGATTCTCTTTGCACAACTGTTCCAGTCCATGCCGATCTGAGCTGGCCGGTACAGTTCTGGTTTCGTTTTCCACACTGGGGCTGATAAAATATCTCTTTGGAATGCAATTTAAATGTGTCAGTCATTGCATGAACACAAATGTTTACATATGATATGAGGTGTAATTACCCACAGTGTTATGTAGGATGATCAGACATTTCTTTAGATTTTATTACTCATTTGTGTTTACATTGCTTAAAATAGCAACTTATCAAGCTACGGAGAAACTAGGAGCCAGTCAACAGACAAGTGACAGATGCGAAATGGCGATGTCACATACTTTACTAGCATTTTTACTAGGTTTGTAATCGTGCTGTGCCGTACCAGTCTCATTTGGAAACACAATTGGAACCATACCTGACAGTTCTTAGAACCGTTCAACCTGATAGTGGAAAAGCGTCTTAGATGAAACATACCAAAACATATATAATGGCCAAACGCATCATTCTTTTCACAGTTCAATAATTGAAAAGGTCTATTATTTGTTATTTGATATAATGCGTCCTGTATGAATGCCTTCTATCTGATGGACATGGAATTAGTTAATTATATG
>JAUCNO010000460.1:1472456-1483401 GCA_032353835.1 Enteromius viviparus
TGATCCCAAACTTTTGAACAGTAGTGAAACAGTAAACTACTGTAACAGTAGTTTTGAACATTATTATCCATTTTAAAAAATGCATCTCTTTTTAATATTTTAATGATCAAGGAATCCTAAAAAAAACTATTAAGCAGCTCCATTGTTTCCAACACTGATAAAAATCAGTTATTTTCAATTGAAATAATATTTCACAATATTAGTTTTTTTTTGGATTTTAAATATTTTTAACATATTTTAAAACCAAAATATCTAATTGACCCCAAATCGTTGAACGGTAATGTATATTTTAATGTTTTCATTTAATTTTTTTATTCATGTAATTATATACATGAATATGCAATTATATATATATATATATATATATATATTAGTATATTCATTTTGATTATTTAAACATTTCTTTAAAATATACTATTTAAATAATTTTACTTAAATTAATAATATAAATAAAATATACAATTTGTATTTACACAACAGCTTTGGGATTGTTTTTCAGGAAAGATTTAAATTGATCAAAATTGACAGATTGACGTAAAAAAAAATTGTTTTCATTAAAAATGTATTTATCAGCAAATTTCAACAGCATATTTCAGAAAATTTCAACAAAAATAGAACAATTATTAATATTTAGGCACTAATAAACTGAGAACCAAAATTAGAAAATGTGAATAATTTATTATGTATACATAAAAAATAAGTAATGACTGCAAAAAAAAAAATCTTTACATCACATGACTAAATTCTCTTTAGTTAACATATAAAAATGGAAAACACCTATTTTAAACTGTAATAAAATTTAAGTGAGCATAAGAGACGTTATTCAAAAACATTATAAAACCTGTCTATACCCTAAATGTTTAATTTATAGTCAGTAATTGAGCAAATAATCACGTGTATCTCTTTTCTGGGAAAATGAAATTAACATTAGTGTACTGTCAAGATAACACTTTATTTTCTCTGGGTCACTGGGTTTGAATTTCTATGCGTAAATGCACACATGCAGGGAGGATGTGATTGCAGCGTTAGGGTGTGTAATTGGGGGTGTCGAGCCGCCAACACCAGGCTCTCACGTCTGACTTGCGCCGTGGAATGTACTGTACATGAGGGTTTACGTTAACCCACAGGCCAGGAAATACGCAAGAGACTGAATTCTTGATTTCTCCCCCATGATTCCTCAAAGACCATCACCCCTATCGAGGCAGACAAATTTGTGCAGGTAAACATGACCCCTGGAGGCTCACCTTGACTGAGGCGGCCTCACACCTGTCTATGGCCCACAGGTGAAAGAGCTAAACTCAGCCCAGAGCACCCAGGCTCCTGAAATCTCCAAGATCCTGTCCTCTGTGAACCCTATGTTGTACTGGGCGCACAAGACCAGATGTGTTTTAGATCTGAAGAACATCAGCAAATGAAGAGTCCTAAGGAGGATTTTCAGGAAACATAATCTTTACTTAATATCCTAATGATTTTTGGCAAAAAAATTAATAAATCAATAATTTTGATATAAATAACACTAAATAACACTTTGTACATTAGCAGATAGATTTATTTATTTATTTAATGGATAAGAATGAGCCTAATTTAGACATACAGGGGCAGTTTCCTGAACAGGGTTTAAGACTAGTCCTAGATTTTAATATATGTTAAGAGCGGTCTAAACTGGAAAAGGCTTGCATTGAGATATCTTAAAATACATTATTGTCATTGATTGGTCTTAAAATGCTCACAGATAATGCATTTTCTGAAAAATGCATTATCTGTGCCTTCTTGAATACCCATATTTCAACTTAATACGCACTTTTCTCTTATGTCTGCTGTCTGTGGAAACCAGAGCACGTCCTGATTTTGCTGAGTTTGGCGTGTTCCTAGGTTAACATATTTTGTTGACCCTGGAACAACATTTTATTCCAAAATGTTAGTATTGACCATATCTCTCACCTAAAACTAACCCTACCCATAAGTAATGCCTAAAATCAGTGGCAATGATAGATGACTAGTTATGATGATTAGTTATGAGCACGGAGAGAGAACAAAACAAAACGCCAGTCATGAATTAGAACCACAAACCAAGAATCTGTAAAAAGAAAAATGTAGGAAGATTTCGATATAAGCCAAAAGGAAGGAAAAAGTATGAAAAAGTTGTTTCCTTTTGAAACCCAGAGGCACTCGCGCGATCCGCATATATCCTCCGGTACTGCTTCCGGTTTCCACAAATGAAGTTGATAAACAAGTTTCGGGAGAAGCGTTAACGCAGGATTAGCCACGGCTGGCTCCGCATTTTTCCTAATCAGTCAACTCATGTTTCATCCAATCATATTCTCAAGCTTTCCCCTTCAGTAAGCCCACTATTCAGTCCTTCCTTATCTCGTTACGCATCCCTCCTCCACCCCTTCTCCTCCTTTCGTGCCTTCCTTCTCCACGGAGACTAGCGGAGTTCGGGCCGGACGCCCTTGCTAGGGTTCAAACCACTAGGATCAGAGTTTGCCGACCTTCCGACTCGGAGTAGGTATATTGCAGGACAGTATATTGCAATTGTAATTTTGGGTGCCTTTTAAAAATTCTTTGTAAATAATATGTACAAAGATGAATGTACTTGTAGGTTGACAATTGCTTGTTTTAGGTTTACTGTAGCTAAACAATGTTGCCGTGAGACTGTTTCCCCCTGCTTTACAGCTGCAAATGAACCACAGAACAGTACAGCTTGGTCACCGAAACTCAAGAACCCAATTGCTCAGCAAGACAAAATTACACTCAGATCTGTTTCTCTCATGGGAGTTATTTGATTTGGAAATGATTAGTGGTTTTTGCGTGCGGGTTAATGCCAGATATGAAACTGGTTGCATGAATGAATGTGTGATAGCATTACATTTTTTTTTTTACAATAAATAACACAGCATGTTCTGTATTGAGGGGGTTTGTGGCTGCGGGCAGAATGCAGTTATGGGTTTGATGTGCGATTTCCATGTTTGTTACCAATATTTCTAGACCATGATGTTTGTAGGCCTGAGATCAAAAGTTTATTTTGATTATGGTCATAGAAATATACATGATACAGCCTTTAGACCATCAAGAAAGCATTAATCAATGTGCATTTAATCTTAAGTTTTTCCATGTGTCATATCCACAGGAAGAGAGACTTGTATACACACAACAGGCTTCAGAAGTCTTGGAATATGTTAAAAATCCATGCCAGACTTTTGTAGGTATGTCAGAAGTCATATTTTATTGTCTCCAGGAAAACAGGAGGAAAACAAATGAATCAAGAACATTTAAAAAATGAAATAAAAATGCAATAAAAGTATAGCATGTGGCTTAACTTGGCAAGGTGTGTGTTTCTCGGTTGCTAGCACCATAGTGACGGAAAGATGAACCTAGTTTCTCTGGGTGTGCTGTTCACACTCATGCAGAGTTATGGCATCAGGGGACAACATAGGCTTTTCCATTCTGTTTCCTTTTGAAAGTTATTGAACCTTGGCTTTATTGAATTTGGCTTCCCTTCCTGTTAGGCACTTTATTTCCTCATCTGTGGGGAAAAGGTCCGACTGGTCCAATTTTCCATTTTCTAAACAATTATTTTATAGGGATTTTTACACCCTTAGTACTAAATCCTCAGGTCTTAAATGCTTTCAGAGTTCCACCTTGTAGGATTACGATGAAAATAAGGCAAATTATTCCTGGTTTGGTGAATAAGTCTACAGAAACTTTTCACCCAAAACACGTTTGTGAAGAACTGTTCACAGCAGCATTTGCCATATGACAGTTCATACATGAATTAGCGTTTTCATCCAGCCTGTCTGCTGTATCATTTCATAAAACCTTTTATTTTTATATAACACTTACACGCTAAAAGGTGCTTGGTTATTTCTGTAAACACGTTGTTGGGTTAATTGTGCTGGGCCAAAATTCTGGTTTATTTGAGGTAATGTAAACACAAAGTTGGGTTGTTCATACTGGGTTAAATCAATTAACCACTGAGCCACTGGGTTGGGTTATTTTAACCCAACCGGTTGATTTAATTTTTCCTCTTCACTCGTCTCGTCATCAGATGGTCACTCAAATTTTAATGATGGTATGATTATTTCCTCTATTTCTAATAAATTGTGATAAGAGCACACATATTTCACTGTTTAATGTAATATTTGATCCATGGACGTAAATCCCAGGGGGAACAGGGATCAAAAAATCATCAAAACTCACACTGTCTATTGTGAAAAGCATATGTATGTATACCTTAGATAATTGTGTAAATAGAAAGAAAATACAAACGCAAAAATGCATTTCGAAATAGTTGAGTTCCCCCTCCCCTTCCTCCCAGTGGTTTGGCCCACTGCTAACTATCCCAATTTATCCCACCTATGCTACACATGTATGTGTCAGGTATGTGGCTGCGGCTCTGTTCATTAGTAGTTGTTGAACTCCAGTAAGTAGAGGATTTTATTCACTTTAAACAAAGCGATTCTCTTTAATGTAGTTGATGCTGATTTTTTAATAAATTAGTTGTGGCAAAAAAATGCTGATTACAGATGATTTTCCACGAATCTTCTACACTCAAAAAAATCATTCATTGGATGAGCTCAACTTGAGTTGGGTAAACTCAATTTGATCAAATATAGTTTTAATAAAATATATACATTTTATGCTTGTTGAACTCAAAATAAAACATTTAACCAAAAAATAAATTAATAGGAAGACATCATTCTACACTGAAAAAAAAATTCAATAAAAAAAGAAGATATTGTGAGAAATTTTGTGTTTACCTACTATTAAATGAAATTTACGCCCATGATATGATCTGTCGCTGTGCAGGTTAGCAGTAATGTGACGTATATAGCTGCCTAGCAAGGTAATTTTTTTTGACAAAAAATGCACGCAACAATGGTTTTATTGTTATGTATTATAAGTTTTTACAAAAAAAAATGTTTACAAGCTTTTGAATAAAATAATTTTACAAAAGTTTTTAAGTAGAATAAATATTTCACACGTTTTTTTTTTAGTACTGATCTAAATAAGATCACATAAAATACGTTTACATATAATCCACAAGAGAAAATAATAACTGAATCTATAAAAATGACTCAATCAAAAGTTTACACCCCCTTGATTCTTAACACTGTGTTGTTAACAGGAGGGGACCAATATGCAGAGATGGAGTACTCGAGTCACATGACTTCACTCGAGTCTGACTCGAGTCACAACTTTCAGGACTTGCACTTGCTTGATTGAAGTAAGAAAGGGACTTGACTTTGACTTGAGAGCAAGTGACTTGAGACTTGACTTAAAGTGAAAGACTCGACAATGACTTGAACTTTTAAATATAATTCGTTTAATCAAATATTTGTGACTCAGCAGCACCATAATTGGCGCCTGTGCCAAAATGATTACTTATGTAATGAATTAATTGTTTCTGTTTGTCATCATTTGGCCTTGGTTGCGTGTTTTTATCAGAAATGTGATGATCATCTAACGTTAGGTCTCGTAAGTAAAGCGCTATACCAGTGGCGTAGCCCGAATTTAATGTTGAATTTTGAATTTAATGTTGACATTGAATTTAATTTAATGAATTTAATTTAATGTTCTCCTTAAAACACTCTTTCAAAACATTTTGGTCATACTGACAATAATAATTTAATCGTTCGAATCGGTTCAGTGTCTAATTTTTTATTTATTTTTTATTTTTTTATGCTCTCTCAGATTACAGATTTTCAAATATCATGGCCAAATATTGTCCTACAACAAACTATACATCAATGCAAAGCTTATTTATTCTTTCAGATGATGCATAAATCCCAGTTTCGAAAAACATTTTAATTTTCTTCAAATCACCAATAAAGGGTGGAAAGTAATCAGTAGTTGTGACAGCATTGTTTGGAGCAGTAAAACCTTTAGTTGTACCTTAAATCACAGTAGCTCGCTCTTTCAACAGTTTTCTTGGCTGGTGAAGAAAGAAGAAATTCACCAAGTGAATAATGGCAAATCATTTTTTATCAGCACCTCTGGCTCTGACGATGCAGTTAAACATCAGTGCACACGGTATAATTATTTAAGCCGCAGTTAGCTCAAGGTTTTTGAAAGCTAAAGAATGAAAGAGCCCTCACCTGATTTAGAGAGTGTTGATCTGCCTTTATGACACACTTAGCACCTCATCATACTTCCCCAGATGCAGCTGTAAAGATCTAGAGCTTTTCCCGCCACACTTGGAACAGAGCTGATATTTACACAACAGGTTACAGCCTGCTGTTCACCACACAAGACTATACTGCAGTAAGCAGTGTCGCTTTTAAAATAAACTAATAGCGTTACATTGTTCATTTGTATCTACAGTAATATGTTACTGTTTCCATTGAAATCCAGGGGTATTTCTAGCTCTTCATCATTCTACAGTTAAACCATGTAAAACTCTGGTTATACAAATGGTGGTCAATACGCACAAAAAAACAATTATACTATATAATTGTTAATTTTACGGTACGGTTTGAAGCAACAGTGTTTTAATAAGCATTTCCGAATTTTAGACCAAGTGCTTTAAATTCTGTCTTCTCTTGGAAAAAATTATGTAGAAGAACCAGGCACGTGCACGGGTAGGGCTCAACCTGTGCAGAATGCCCTTTTTGTAATATTTATATATTAACACACACACATATATATACAGTATATATATATATATATATAACCAATTAAAAAGTGTATCTCTTAAAACTGCTCAAACTGTCAGTCAAACTTCACAACTCCGCCCCCCTGAGCGCCACGAACTTACGCTACCCTTTCAGTCGAATCACTTCGACGTTACATATGGGAACTCGCCAGAGAGACCTATCTGCTTTGAGCTTTTACTAAAGGCCAAAGAATATTGGCGTGCACTGATTACGCTCATCACTGCGTGAGTATAAGAGGGCAGGCGGAGAGTGCACCTGCAGCTTTTCGCTTCAGAGTAATTGCTTTTGTAGCCGGAGATCCCTGGGCTTTCGTTTTCAAGGAAGGTGAAGGAGATCATTGGAAAAGTTCCCGCAAAACCTGCTCTCTCGTCTGACAGCGTTTCTGGGCAGCTGTCAGCGGATAATGTGAGCTGGTGGCCTTTTTCAAGGCTGGCGGTGCCAGTTTTCGATATATCCAGTAAGCATAGACCTCTGAGTGCACGGAGTTGCCGCCTTGGGTCATCCCTGGGCGACCAGGAAAAAGAGCAATTTTCCTACGGTGGGTGAGACATTCTGTAACGGGATGTCGATCCGGCCGTGCGTTTCTGGGTGTGGAAGTTTCCTCACCTCGTCGGATGGTCACCAGCGTTGTCTGTCATGTCTGGGCCAAGAACATGCTCAGGCGGTGTTCGTGGAAGGTCACTGTGCTCATTGCGAGCGGATGACTCGTGAGCACAAACAAAGATTTTCAACTCAAACCGTTGCAATCTGTCAGTCAGATAATGCCTTAAGTCAATGGGAACACAACTTTTGATATAACTCTGATGGGGAAAATATTATATTTTGAAAGTCGACTCCTGTTTTTCCCCTGCACATGAAGAGATGTAAATGTAAACTAGTGGACTGATGGAAAAATCTAAACAGTAAAATGTACAGTAGTCAGCATTTGAAGTGCAAAGTTGTCCTAAAACCTAAAACCAAAATGCACTGTTGTTTTTTGTTCTTTGATGATCCACTTCAAATGTTGCCTACTACTTGAATACTATATTTATATCATATTTATTTACTATAATAATTTATTGATAATAGTTGTTTCAAATAATATAATGATTAATTTAATAATTAACACTGACTGATCCATTTTCTAAAAATGGTTTAAAGGCTATGATGTAATCAAGTCGTAAAGTCGTAAATCAGTCTTTCTTTTAACAGTTTAATATGTTACTATAGACATTGCCCTACACCGCTCGTATACTATTCATTTTATTTGTGCAGATATTTGAGCTTGATGAGTCGATTCAGGCCATTTTGTGAACTCGCTTGGCAGATTCACCGTGAAAAAAAAAAAAGTGTTCATTAACAAATGATAGCCTTAATTGCAAACACACTGTAATAACTGCAGAAATACTGGCAGGGTTCATGCTGTACATCTGAAGGCGCTTCAAAAGGTTTCAAGTGTCTTTTAAGTGAAACTTATTCTAGTAAATTAACTTAAGTCTGGTCAAGGGAATGTAACATTTACCGGGTGTTTTTCTCCACAGACTGCATCAGGTATGGTTTGATGCTCCTACGTGTAAAGGGCCGGAGCCTGAACGTCTGTTTCTGGTGGGAAACAACTCTTCCTCGGCTGAGTTCTTTGTCACCATTGGTGTCTTTTCCTTCCTTTATTCAATGGCAGCCATTTCTGTGTACCTCTTCCTCATGGAGAAATACCGCGAGGGAAACAAAGGAGCTCAGGCTGTGAGTCTCGCAGTCTTCTTCCTGTAAACTATTTAGTAACATTTTGCAATGTCCTATTAGTTCATGTTTACGATACTGTACAATACTTATCTGCTACAATTGCTATTGATATGTCTTAATGTTTTTTTGTTTTGTTTTGTTTTAAAGTTGACTGTTAATTTAGGTTAGCTCAGGTCCATCACAAGAATACTGTAGTTCACCCAAAAATAAACACTTCACTGCAAATATGCTTACTTTCAAACCATCCAAGGTGTAGATGAGTTTGTTTCTCTATTGCAGATTTTTAGAAATGTATCATTACTTCACATGCTCACCACTTGATGTCCTAAAGTGAATGGGTGCCGTCAGAATGAGAGCCCAAACAGCTTATAAAAACATAATAATACACAATAATCCAAAGCTCTCCACTCCATCAATTAACATATTGTGATGCCAAAAGCTTTACGAGTGTAGGAAACAAATCCATCATATAATGAGTTTTTAACTGGTAACTGTCTTCATGTATTAATCCGTAATATTACTATTAATCAGGATAGAAATCTACACAGACCAAGCGCTGTTTACAAATGAAAAGAAAACTGCAAAAACAGCTCTAAATGAATTTGTCTGTGGATTTTGATGTGAGGGGACACTTACCGGATGAAGCGTTGTTATGGTGATGGACTATGGTATGTTTTATATATTTTAGCCAGAAGTGGTAAAAGTTAAAAACGTTGTAATGATAAATCTGTTTCATACAACAATGCAGTTTTTGTCTTCTCAAGATGTTAACTGATGAACTGGAGTGGTGTGGATTACTTGTGTATTATTGCAATGTTTGTATAAGCTGTTTGGACTCTCATTCTGACGGCACCCATTCACTGTAGAGCATCCAATGTTAACTTAAGTAATGGAACCTTACAGTAAGGCATTACCAACAACTGTAAAAAAACATAGTATTTCTTTTTGATATGTTTTGTCAACATTTAAATTTCATTCGAAATATAATTTTAATAAACTGAAGATGAGTGCAAAGTGTCTAACAGCCTTAACTAACAAATGTCACTGCACCCACTAGATTATTTACAGCCAATATTCTTACGTTTGGCCAATAATAATATACCTATAATAAACCAATCACTATGACTATTCTTCATGTTAATAATGGGATAGCTTTTGAGTACTTTTGAGCTTGATGTGCAATAATAAGGAACTACTGAGAAAACTGTAAGAAAAACTTACTTGGAGTCATAGGGTTAAAAAATGTCTTTCTCTTTGCTTATTATATCAGAAAGATTATTTTTAACAAGGGAAATATCACAGCATAACAGGATGGTAGTGAAACCATAATATTTAAAATAATAAATATGCACTTAGAAAATTTGAAATATAAATGTGTTTTGTTGTTCTACAGGATTTTGTGGTGACCGCTATTTTTACCTTTATGTGGTTGGTGAGTTCAGCGGCGTGGGCCAAAGGTCTCTCAGATGTGAAGAGCTCCACTGACCCTGATGAGGTCATAAACCTCATCCCTGCGTGCGACCGTGAGGAAAACCGCTGCAAAGAACTCCATGAGCCTGTGATGTCCGGCCTAAACACTTCTGTGGTGGGTACAGACACTGAAATTACACTCATATATTAAAGCGGTAATCTAATGCAACATTCACTTTTAGTTTGAACTGAAATGTTTGTTGGCAGTGTATGCAACCACAGAGCTGCTTGTGACAGGGTAAAAAGGGTGTTGTTTTACAATTACATTGTGAAAAACTAAAGTATGTTATAGTTTTTTTCATTAAGGCCCTAAAGAATCACATCAACTTGTGGAAGATGGGCATCCGGTGACCTATTTAATTGTGTTTTTAGAATTTGACGATGACACACGTGGTCAGTTCAGACAGGTTCAGCATTATGCAAGTAAAGAATGAGAAGATGATGCGACTCCTGGATGATTATTTAGTTATGCATTGATAATTATGCTGCAATATGCACTACTGTATGCAAACCCTAGCTAGAATGTTACAGAATTTCTTGCTAGATAATCGATCCATGTTAGAAATACTTTGAAACAACACCTGTTCATTCGTTATTGTTAACGAAAACTAAAAGAGTTTTAGATTGTTTATAGTTATTAAAATATAGCAAGAATAAATTTGAAATATTCAAGTGAAAAATGTTTGAAAGCTAAAAAAATTAGAAAGTTGAAAGTAAACCAAAAAAATGTATTAAAGGTAAATGAAATATTTAAAAATAATAGTGCAATAAAAAGACAAAAGCATGTAGCAAATCACTGAGATTTAAACTAAAATCATAATAAAATATAGAAATTATTAAAAACAGGATTAACTGCTATAATTCACTTTGATTCATGATGTTGATTCATCTGTTAATAAATGTTCAATTCAAGATAACAGCATTGAGGATTTTCCTAAACCATTCACCAAACACAAATGTATATATTTATCCTCCTATGTATATATACAGAACATATATATATATATATATATATATATATATACATCAAAATAAAAGTTTTTCTTTATATAATATATTTGTATGTACTGTGTATATTTATTAGGTATATATAAATACAA
>JAUCNO010000460.1:1488230-1500124 GCA_032353835.1 Enteromius viviparus
CAGCCACTTACCCACGTTCACAGTCACCTGACTTTTAATCGCCAACACCTGGAGTGCACTAATCAAGTGGCTTTATAAACTCACCTCACTTGTTCCACGACGGCTGTGATTGAGGTAAAACCCCTCTTACCTTATGCCTCATGTTTGACATGATCATTGTGTTTACCTGGAATACTAACCTTTATGGAAAGTCTTTGTTTCATGCTGCCAAGTCTGTGTGGAGATCGCTATCACGGAGAATCTGCCAAGCACGCCCAAACTCACCAGGATACACTTACCTGAATGAGCACTCACCTGCACCACGAAAACCTCGAACAAACCAAGCACAGTTCACCTGAACCTCACGTGAGTTGGATATCACTTACCTTTGTATACTCGCCGTCCATACTTACCTGTCTTCACAGACCACCGTCCCGAAGGCTCGTCTATCACTGGAACCATCTGTAAAAGAGTAAAGTGGGCATTAACATCACGGATGTGTTTGTTACACATGATATGGATGGAAAGAATTAACTCACCGGCGGATCACCGCACTGTTGGCAGTGTTTCGCCGAGGGCTTAAACCGGAAATCCAAAGCCAAATGGCCATCTACGACGACTCTGTAAACCTCGAAGCATTCCTTAAGAAGGTTATCACCGTCTCACGGAATCTTCCAACGCCCATCGTTACCACACGTATTACTTCATCGACCATGGATACCACGGATTATGAAACCATGCAAATGGATACTTACCGCTTGAAACCAATGGAGAGACAGAGACGGAAGGACGAACGCTGCTGCTTCTATTGCGGGAACCCCAATCACTTCCAACGCAACTGCCCCGTTCGACCCACCACCAAACGGGTGAGTTCTGAATTCATTAAATCAATGAATTACAGTATACCACTTATCACCGTAAAACTAATCAAGTAAGGTAATGAATACTATGTGAAAGCTATGGTTGATTCTGGAGCTTCAGGGAATTTCATTTCTTCTAAATGCTTGGACAGTATGCATATCTCCTGTGTTAAGAACCCCACCAGTTATAAGATTACAACGATTCAAGGAACCTTGCTGGACAACAGGCCGGTCAGTCAATGCACCACACCCATCATCATTCAAGTCGGATGCCTGCACCAAGAAACCACGTCACTGCTGGTATTACACGACGCTTCTGTTGATGTGGTGTTGGGTCGACCATGGCTTGCTCAGCATCAGCCACTTATGAACTGGGAAATGGGTGAGATACTACAATGGAGTGAATTATGCTTCCAGAACTGTCTAACTACTGTTGATCATTCACACCAACCCCTAGTAGAATGTTATTCTACCACCGTCGAGAGCCCTGAGGTTTCCAAAGAATGTAACATCCCCAGTGAGTACCATGATTACCTTGACGTGTTTAGCAAACAAGCTACCACTCGTCTTCCCCCACATCGTCATTGGGATTGTGAGATAAAACTACTGCCTAACGCTAAGCTGCCGAAAGGGCGAATATATCCTCTGTCTCTTCCAGAAACCAAAGCCATGAACGACTACATTCAAGAAGCACTGGAACAAGGGTTCATCACCCCTTCCACCTCTCCAGCAGCTTCAAGCTTCTTTTTCGTGGCTAAGAAGGACGGAGGATTTCGTCCCTGCATCGATTACCGGACACTCAACCAACAGACGGAGAAGTTTGCGAACCCTCTACCACTAGTGCCGGCAGTTTTGGAGGAATTGAGATCAGCCACCGTATATAGTAAGTTAGACTTACGTAGTGCTTACAATTTGATAAGGATTAAAGAAGGGGACGAGTGGAAAACTGCTTTCATTACTCCATCAGGACACTACCAATATTGGGTTATGCCGTATGGGCTAGCCAACTCCCCCGAAATTTTCCTTTCCTTGATTATGTTGTTGTCCTTTACATGACTCATTCATTGTAATAATCCACTACTAAGATTACAATTTTTTTATTAAAATGAAATGTTACATAACATATATCTACAACATATACCTAAGATAACATCTAAAATGCAGAAAAAAAAAATTATAAAAAAAGAAAATGCGTTCACTTGTGTTTAAATTCAAACAACACACCACTAAACCTGATTGGTTCCGGAGACACTAAACCGGCTCTGATTGGTTCGTGTGATAATGAGTTCGCGCCGGAGAGCTCAGTATGTGAAATATGATGTGCGTGCTAATGTCCCTTAAATGTATATATAAGTCTAAATGTAAGCAGTTATATTATAGAGCGATCGTGTCTCTTTAGAGCACTTGGAGGAAACCCCGCGATTCATATGGATTACATGGAGATGTGTTTTCGCCGAACTTTTAAAACGTTAGCATCTTTGGTGAATCGTCTTTCATCGGAGACACAAGCTTTACTTGAAGATGAACGGAAGTCTTTTTGGAGGTTTTGGAGCATCTTAAGGTTGAGTGATGACAATTACAAAATATAGGCCTAGCTGTGTGTTCTTTTTTTTCTCCGTTCTGTCAGAAACTCACTGTAACTTCAGGTAAAACGTGTGTTTAATAACGTTATTGGATATTTATGAATTAGGCCATGGGGGTGGTTTGGTCAGTCTTGATAGAAAAATTAACGGAATATGTCCATTCCAGGTAGATGATGTTTGTTTCCTTTCCATTAGCAGCATATCCTGTAATATGCACAGGTTGCTTAATTGAATAATTTTTTCAAAAATATTAGAGTTTGTATTTTTGTTGTTGCTGAGTGTGAAAGTGATGTTGGGCTGATGTCTAATCTTATGTTCAGAGTAACTCCGAGTGCTGTATACAGTTTTTCTTTTTTCTTTTCACAGATCCAGTCGTACTCAAAGAAGTGACCTCGTCCCACCGGCTCCCCCTTAGCCAGTCATTTCCCTAGTGCTCAGCTCCATCGACCCCTCCGCCTGTGCCTTCAGACCAGCTCTGTCTCTATCGCTCGGACCCCAAATTTCAGCAGCAACAACAACTACATCTTGACTCCTTCCTCGACTCTGTTGTGGGGTGTCAGCTCTGGGTCTGTGTCATATGACAAACACCAGGCCATCATCCTCGTCCTCCCATCACCATCTCTTCACCACATCCTGCCATCATCCCCTGTGCTCCTCACCATCCCTACACCATCTCCTCATCCACCTCTAAAACACCCTCCATCTCTCCCTGTTCTCTTGCTTGAACTTTTACCTTTGTTGTCTTTGCACGTATCTAATGGATAGGGAGTTGGACTTGTAGCCCAAAGGTTGTGGGTTCGAGTCCTAGGTGGATTGTGGGTGGGGTTAGTGAATAACCAGCACTCTCTCCACCTTCAATACCACGACTGAGGCGAGACCCTTGAGCAAGGCACCGTTCCCCCAACACTGCTCCCCGGGCGCCGCAGCCCTTTTTCCAATGTTGCTGTTTTTAATTCTGTATTAATGCATTGTATTTAAGTAAAACAAATGATCTATAAACAAACTTGTATTCCAAGTGCAGGGTATCTCAAGGGTATATATGCTGCTGTACTTTATTTACTCTGAATATCTGTAATGTGCACGACAATATATAATGCATTAAAGTTTTATAGACATCAAAGTATGTATGTGTATATATACTAGAAAAAAAAAAATAATAATATAATATACTAGTGTAATGCTAATGCATTTCAAATGAACTTTAATACAATTTAAATGTATTTGAAGTACATCGAAACAATATTTGAAATATGCTCTAAATGTAGTTCATGGAGTATTAAAAGTACAAATTTTAAGAAATACACTTAAATTACACTAAATATACTTAAAATGGGTCCATTTTAACAGAATTTCAATACATTTAATATATTAAAATATATAAATGTTCAACTTAAACAGATCTTAAAAATACACTTAATATAGGCTACTTTTAAGTTGTTCCAAAATTATTCATTTAATGTGCACTTAGTATAGTATAATTCAAATCTATTAAGTATGTCTAAAGGAGCACAATTTAAATATATTTCTTTTTCGAAATAGAGCGAAATAGAGCAAACAACAGTGTTGTCACTAAATATTATCTTTTGTATAAAATAAAAAGTATAAAACTTTTAAACCGTACAAGCATTGACTGT
The DNA here is from genome assembly GCA_032353835.1 of Enteromius viviparus. NCBI lineage: Eukaryota > Metazoa > Chordata > Actinopteri > Cypriniformes > Cyprinidae > Enteromius > Enteromius viviparus. The sequence continues at coordinate 1,492,287 of JAUCNO010000460.1, forward strand.
AGACTGCAGGTTTTATGTCTAAAGACCGCATTGCGTGGCAAACCATAAACACAGATCTACATTAATGTGCAGAACTGGGACAAGAGTATAGAGGCTTCTAAACTCTTTGCTGGGATGGCTTTCGTGGTCCTTTGAGTGAATAACATAGAAATCACTTTAATTTCAAAATAAGCCTAACCATTTGGAAATTCATTCAAACCAATTTATCACAACTCTAGCTCCTTCTGGTCTTATTTTAAAAGTGTAAATGGGAAATAAATCACAGAAGGAATAATGGGGGAAATGGCATAATTCACAGAAATGACGGCAGTCCCCAAAAACATATTGTGGCCTTAAGATGGTGCAGTGTTGGTAAAACTGTGGCATAATCATAGAAATGATTGACTTGTCAATAACAAATCTTTTTTTCCATTTGCAGATTTGAACTGGAGGCAGCTGTGGTTTCCTTCTTTTAAAATGTTGCTTTCGTTTTTATGAATGTCTTTCAAAGACAGCTCAGGGCTGGTAGTCTGCTCTGCTGAGTGAAAATTTCCACCACACACAGGAGTGGCAGCTGGTTATCCGGGCTATGTTTCAAAACCTAGCGCGCTGCCTAGTTGCTATGAAGAAACGCCTTCAAACTTTGTCTAGGTAGGCAGCTCAGTGAACACTAATATAGAGCAGTGACTGTTCTCTCTAGGGTGGTTCCCCTCTCTCTCTCTCTCTCTCTCTCTCTCTCTCTCTCTGTGATTTACCCTCAAGACACTAGAGTACAAGTAGCTAAACTAAAGCCTTCGCCAACTCACACTCACGCTTTCCAGTCCGCATCTGCTTCTTCAGTCCGACCCGTTATCAGGAAGTTCTCGCAGAATTGCAAGCTGCGTCAGACATAAACTAACGATTAACAGATTCGCGTTTGTGTAGGTTTGCTTATACGGACGTTCGTCTTTGTAAGAAAGTGTTATTTTATAGGGAAACATCTGTAGGATGGCAGAAACTGAGGGAAGTCCGTTTGGAGGCTGTTTGGATAAACTGAAGAGCTATGTGCGAACTCGGAAAGGAACGATTCTGACCGCCGAAATAGTAAGTTATTAACAAGATGTTGTGACTTAAACTACGTTTTATTTCATAATATGCTTACAAAATGCTTACGTTAGAGATAACCAGTTCTTAATTTGTCAAATAAACAAAATATTGGTGTGGATTAAAATAAACTGTTGTCATGGAGACGCTTCTCCTGTTGATTCACACCTGATTAAGTGAAGGAAGCGAAACAAATACATCGCGCTTTTATTTCATAACACAACACAGCCTATGTAGCAAACATTTAGTCTAATCGGGTTTAAAAGGTCCATAAACCACCTAAATGTAAAATAGCTAAAAATAGATTTACACAAAGTGCCATAATTGCCATAGAGTTGCATTCAAGCAACTGTTTCAAAATAACAAACTTAGCTTGACTAAGATAAAGTATGGTTGAAAATACAGTTATAAAACTTCACACAGTTTCAGATATTTATTGTTTTAAGCGTATAAATTGTGGCTAGTAACTGGGTGGTGGAAAGAGTATTAATAGTGCTGTTGAATGAAATAGCAAGCTGCCATCACAGAGGCATCTGAAACTTCACACTGACACACTAGTGTGTACTTTTGGGAGGAGGTGGCATGGCATGCTGACCATGTGCTTCATGGTGTGTGTGTGTGAGGTCAGAGTTCACGAGGCGTCACCCGTTCTGCTGGATCCATAGAGATCAGTCTGCTTTTCCTCAGTTGTGAGTGATATGTCTTTAAGATAATGAAACCTGGAAAAATTTGGATGTAAATTGATTTATTTCAATTTCTTTCAACTTCCCTACATTTAAATTAATGCTGCATCTCTGTACTGCTTGTTATCCCAAATAACACATTGATTCAAATGAAGATAATGTAAATTTTTAAATATTTTCAGTCCTGTTCTAAATGCTGCACAGTACTGTAATAAATTACTGAAATTCCTTCTCATCACAACTCCTCATATCTCATTCTTACTTAAAACTTGTCTGCCAAGTCATCAGATGGCATTCATTCTTTTTGGAGCATGACAGACATTTCAAAACTGCTCTGCATATCTTCTGCTTTTTGCTGGAAGACAGCAGTAAGACACAATTTGTGGTGAGCTAACTAAGCAAAATATTCTGCATTGTAAAAAAAAAAAATCAAATATCCATCAAAGGTTCTTGTTAGCAAATTTGTTCAGAGTAAATAATTCAGAACCGGATCAAACAGAGGGACTTTTGTAGAACCATAAACTCACCTTGTCATTGCACACACAACATAAACCATCAGAGACAACACAGATACATATCAGAATGATAACGCGCCCAGCTCTGTCATCTATTGTGGCTCACAACATTTCACATGCACCACTTTCTGCATCCTATTGAAAAATGACATAAGCATATTATATACTTAACAAAAGAATCAGCATTTCTTGCATTATTCTATGACTTCTGATGGAATACAGAATACTGCCGTGTTACTGTGAGGAGTAATAGCATGTTATAAAACTAATTGCTGGTTAAGGTCATGGACATTGGACATCAAGCACTCATTTGAACTGAGTTCAGTTTGGTCGTTCGGACACACCTTCTTCCAAATATGTTGAGTCACGGGCAGCTAAAATGACACGCCTAGTAGCTTACAGTAAGTAGCCCTGCATGCTGGGACTGTTCCTGAGACTTACAGTAGATGAGTGATGCACTATATAGTTCTATTATGCTTTGTCGGTTTGAACAAAAACACAAGTAAACACATGCAAAAATGTTTGCTCTAGTATCAAGCAGTGGGTGCCTTGCCATTGCTAAGTGCGTCTTCTTGAGTCTTTGCCAGATGATCAGTGTATGGGTGTTAACATGACACTATCTGAGTATGCCACATGATGACCATGTTTTATGCATATGCTGTATTGTAATAGCGTTACAGTCAAAGTTTTTTGTGTATTAGGTATTCTTTATTTCTGGTGTTTCCTTATTTATCCATTCACCCTTGTGACCCAGTGCAGCCTGGAGCCCTCAGTAGTGGGTGTTCTTAAAGGGGCAGCGCTGTATCCCTGAATAGAGCTTCATTGTGCGCTGGCTTGAGTTCAGTCTGCCTGTGAGGCTCATAGAGGCAGTTTGTGCCAGTCCCCACAACTCATAAAGCTCTGATACATATGTGCATGAGGGAGGGGTGCCTGATGACATCATGCGCTCTTCGCCGCCCACGGGCTGGGCATAATGACTCTGGGGTAGGTCAGGGATCTAGATTTTATGTTAAATTACTAGGACTCTGAAAAAACATTTTAGAATAAGATTAAATGTCAAAATTGTAAATACATAACTGTACAATTATTTAAATGAGGCAATATAATGATGTTCATGCATACTTTAAAATATAATAATATTCATAAATAAATTAATTATAAATATAAAATTGCATTTGCTTCAATTTAAACAGGTTAGTATGACTATTTTTTTAATTCATTTTTTGAATTTCATTCAGAATCTTCTGAAGGTTTATTCATAATTCTCCCTGTGTTCCAAAAATCACAAAGTTTCACAAACCACCTTACAAACTTTTAATAAGCAGCAAATTAGAGGGCAGCAGTTAACGGTTTGTTAATAGCGAGAATTGGACCTTAAAATAAAGTGTGACGAAAACGTATGAATGAATGTCATTTTAAAAACTCGCGGTAGTGAAATGCACTTTTGCTGCTGGCTTTAACATACTTTTCTCAAGAAAATCAAACTTAAAGCCAAAGTTATTATTTATACTGGGAATTAGTGATGTGCCTCCATTTTCCAGTTCGCATCAATTATTAATTTATTAATACTAGCTCTTACCTATTCTATTCTATATTGCTAGAATATTAGCTAATAATAAGCAGCAGATTAGGAATTTATTGAAAAGTCATAGTTAATAGTGAGAATTGGTTGTGTTACTGTATTTATTGCTATTTTATTTAACTTATTTATGAAAACTGCTTTTACACGTTTGAGTGTTTGCTGGCAGCAATGTATTGATGTGCCCTCATGCTGGTTTCATTTCAAAGGCCTGGAGAGATAAGACTCTGCATGCTTTAAACTGGCTGTACCCTGATGGAAAAAATACCTTTCTCAGCCCTTTCTGCTATTGCTAGAAGTCTTGTGCTAAAAATGATTTATGTTTACGGTTAAAGTAGTGTTCTGGGTAGTATCAGGCCAGCATTTGACTTGTTAACCTGAGGCTACTGGCAGTTTTGACTGGCTAAGATGTGATCTAGTTGTGTTGACTCATTTATATGTGAAATGAGGGTCTATCGGTCAGTTTATGAGTGTTGGTCAGTAAGGATAAAGTTTTTAAAACACACTAAGCAGTATCACTTCAGGTTTCAGAAAAGAACTGCCTTCTGTTTCTTTTGTGGACGAATTGAGGTGAGCTCTTGTGGTGTTTGTGCCATTAAACACATCATTTCCATAAGATTTCTGTAGTATGTATGTTTCCAGTGAGTGGATTTGTGTTTCAGTAACGCATGGCAGAAGTGACATTATAACATACAGTACAAATAAGTACTTTTTTTATTCTTAAAACTGTGAGATAAAAAGTCGCAACTGCAAGTTATAAAGCCAAAATTGTGTCTTTATATTTCGCAAGTCCGAATTTTAAGTTTGTAACATGCAGTTGGGAGATAAAAAGTCACAATAACCTTTTTTTGTCTTTTCATTTTTTAATCAGTAGCGGAAGTGGGCTTCCATAGGAAACCGATAAATAGGTTGGAATTTTTTTCTTTAAAATAACATGCACCAATGAATCATTCACAATAACAGCAGGAATGTGTTTAATCAGTGAATTTTGATTAATTCTTGACTAAAGTCACTATTTGTCACGGGGTCGCTCGCTGACGTGCGTGCGCAAGGACAGACAGGCAGGAAACGGCTGGTCGAATGCAAAAAACAAAACTTTAATTAAACAAACTCAAACATAAACAAAAAGCTGACGGGGCAGCAAACACACACACACGAGGAAACAGCGAACGCACATACATGACTTTAACAGGACTTGAATGACAACGGAAAGACATGGGCATTTAAACACAGAGAAATCAAAACCTAAAGTTAGGGCAGATGTACAAAACGATGAAACTAATGAGGGAGAGACAAACCGGGACAGGACTAAACCAAAATACATCAAGACATGGGGGAGCACAAGACAAGGACCGGAACAGAATGTTACATAACGCCCCCCCTCACAAACAGCGCTCCTGAGCCGTATTTAACATCACTAGGGAGGGGGGGTTGGGCGCTCTGGAGGCAGGCCCCAAGAGCCTACACTTCCTGCCTCCAGGGCGGATCAAGCGCTCTGGCGGGCCACGCAGGTGGGAGAGTTTGAGGAGGCACAGGGTCAGGTGACTTAGCCGGCCACACAGTCTCAGGCCCCTCCACTGTGATCGGGTCGAGGAATTCCCCAGCAGTCTGTATCCAATTCCCCACCCCGCCCATCCCCTCCCAGGACCCTCCCTTACTGCCCCCCAAAAAAAAATTCTTGGGAGAGCTCCCCGGGAGGGGGTAAAGAAAAGGTTTCATCTCTGGAGGGTCGGGCCACTGCAGCAGGTCCTCCGCTACGGCCTCTGGTGGATCCGGCCACTGCAGCAGGTCCTCCGTTACGGCCTCTGGAGGGTCAGGCCACTGCAGCAGGTCCTCCGTTACGGCCTCTGGAGGGTCAGGCCACTGCAGCATGTCATCTGCTACGGCCTCAGGAGGGTCAGGCCACGGCAGCAGGTCATCTGCTACGGCCTCAGGAGCGTCAGGCCACTGCAGCAGGTCGTCCGCTAAGGCCTCAGGAGGATCAGGCCACTCTGGCAGCAGGTCCATTGCTACGGCCTCAGGAGGGTCAGGCCACGGCAGCAGGTCATCTGCTACGGCCTCAGGAGGGTCAGGCCACGGCAGCAGGTCATCTGCTACGGCCTCAGGAGGGTCAGGCCACTCTGGCAGCAGGTCCACTGCTACCGGCTCAGAAACTGCCCGGACTGGAACGAGCACTGGAACGGGAACCGACTCAGGAATCACCCGGACCGGAACAGCAACAGGAACAGACTCTGGAAACACCCGGACTGGGACAGACACTGGAACAGGAACAGACTCTGGAAACACCCGAACTGGAACAGACACTGGAACCGGAACAGACTCTGGAACAACCCGGACTGGAACAGACACCGGAACAGGAACAGACTCAGGAAATACCGGGACTGGAACAGACACTGGAACCGGAACAGACTCTGGAAACACCCGGACTGGAACAGACTCTGAAACTGGGACAGGCTCTGGAAATACCGGGACTGGATCGGGCATTGGAACTGCCCGAACTGGAGCAGGCAATGAAGCGGGCTCTGGAAATACCCGGACTGGAGCAGGCTCCTCCTCCATCTCCTCAGCCGCCAACTGGAGAGCGCGGCAGAATCTTTCCATCACCGCCATCGATTCCTCATAACTGAGGATAGGAGGCACGGGAACAGGGAATCCCCACACGGCCATCCGCGCTGCGAAGGCGAAACCGGAGCTGCCCCTGAGGGATTCAGCGCGGCGTGGGGCTGTAGGCGGCGGTCCACGCCGGATCGCAAGCCGGCTGCCTGCGAGAATGTGTCCGTTCGCACTCGCGAATACATTCTCTATTTTAGAGGTTTGGTTCCGTCACGACGTGCGGCGAGGAACCAGGAGAAACAAGAAGTCATGCAAAAACACATTTAATAATAAACAGCCCACAGGGCAAAACAAAAGCTGTCGAGGCAGCAAAAGATACAAACGGGAATTCACAGGAACACAGACAGAGATGCATGCCACAGTAACTTTAACCAAACCTAAAGACATAGAAAAAGACAAGGGCATTATGGTGACTAATCAATACAAAAGTGAGAACAGGTGTAAAAACAACAGGTGGAACGATTGAACAAAATAAGGAAGAAACCAAACGGACAGGACTAAACCAAAATACACCAAAACATGGGGGAGCACGAGACAAGACATGAACAAACTGTGACATTACGCCCCCCTCCCGGTTGGGCGCTCTGGAGACAGGCCTTGGGTGGCCTGTATGCCACCTACCTCCAGGGCGGATCGATTGCCCTGACAGACCATACAGCGAGTATAATACCAGAGAGACCGATGCTTAAAGCCCTAAAGGGCCATGGTGGTTTGGGCATCGGCCGAAACAGTCCAATTACAGTCCATACGAACTTTCCCACCCCGCCTATCCCCTCCCAGGACCCTCTCTTACTGCCCCCCCCAAAAAAAATTATTGGGGAAGCTCTCCGGAGGGTATACAAAAGGTCCAAAGTCAGGGAGACGCCTAGAAGGGCGTACGGGGTGTACAGTTGATTCTGGGGGGTGCTCAAACACTGAGGAGTCAGACCGTTGCAGCAGGTCATCCGCTTCGGGCCCTGGAGGATCGGGCCATTGCAGCAGATCATCCGCTATGGCCTCTGGAAAGTTGGGCCATTGCAGCAGGTCATCCGCTACGGCCTCAGGGGGGTCGGGCCACTGCAGCAGGTCATCCGCTACGGCCTCAGGGGGGTCGGGCCACTCTGGCAGCAGGTCCACTGCTACACGCTCAGGAACTGCCTGGACTGGAATGAGCACTGGAACTGGAACAGACTCTGGAACAACCCGGACTGGAACAGAGACCGGAACCGGAACAGACTCTGGAAACACCCGGACTGGAACAGGCACTGGAACCGGAACAGACTCTGGAAACACCTGGACTGGAACAGACACTGGAACAGGAATAGACTCTGGAAATACCGGGACTGGAACAGACACTGGAACCGGAACAGACTCTGGAAACACCCGGACTGGAACAGACTCTGAAAC
>JAUCNO010000460.1:1530575-1542936 GCA_032353835.1 Enteromius viviparus
TGTCCCTTGAAAAGATATAATAAAATATTTACAAAAATGTGAGGGGTGTACTCACTTTTGTGAGATACTGTATCTTTTCAGTGAGAAAATGTAGAAATGTGATGAAAGTCTACAGTGTAACTTTTCATGGTATTGATTGCATTTAAAAAAAAAAAAACTATAAAACAATAATTCCTGCTTTGTAGGTGTGATGTGTCCACAATTACCATGAGCAGTCCACATAAAAAAAAAAATAGTTATTTTTGCCTTTGTTTTATATTATCTGGCCAATAGTACTCTAAGGATCAATTTTCAAAATAGCACATACTAGTATTTTCTTGATGTGTTGATGGCAAATTCAGTAGGTACTATATTCTAACCCCTTCCTGGTTCCTTTTCTGAATATGTGCGTGTGTGAGAGCGATTCGGTACAGTCTCTGCTGGGTAATGTTCCATGTGGCCCGTCTTGTGCATGTGGACTCTAATGGGTGGACGTCACCCTCATCTTCAGGTGTTGGGTCTCTAACAGGTGGAGTCATCTAACCTTAAAACTGTCAGCAGGGTCATCGAAGGATTCAATCAGGGAGCAGTCCAGATTTCTTTAAGGGTGCTGAAGGGTGTTTCTTCAACGCCTTTCTCTTATGTTGTCTGATCTTCACCGCTCTATATCCAAAACCTCTCTGTCTGTCTCTCCTCTGGTGGGTTTTCCCGGAGCTCTCCAGCTTCATCCTGTGGTTCTTTTCTCTATAGATGGCAGGCATCAACACCACGGATAAGGAGATGGAGTTACTACAGATCAGGAATGTGTCTTTAGAGGATGCTGGAGAGTACACCTGCTTGGCTGGGAACTCTATCGGCCACTCCCATCACTCTGCATGGTTGACTGTCTATAAAGGTATCTTGTGGTGCTTCTGTTGGTTGCTGGTTTCTACTCTCTGTTTAACAGTGGCGGTTCACACTGTGGGTTGAATTCGGTCACGTGACGGTTCATAAAATCAAACAATACTTTGTTCGAAGGTTTGACTTAATGGAAGTATTGTTTTTGACTTTACTGGAGTCCATTAACACTGCTCTGTTTTAGCACATAGACTCACTTTTCATAAATGTGACTCATGTTCAATCAATTTGGCAAAAATGCGATTCCAAAAAAAAAAAAAACATTACACTGAGCGTGTAAGAGAACCCTGGCATATGAATGTCATTAATTGTTCTCAGAGGGCCATTGTCAATGCCAGTAAACACTTGCTCTTGTGTTTACTTTCATTACAAGTAATACAGTGGTTTTGTAGCAAATAACAAAGCCAAACGTATTCTTTGTGAACCGTACCATTCTTCAACCCCTCTGTGTCCGCTTTGTGGTTGTTTTTTTATTCATTCTGGGTGTTGACTGACACTCGAAATGTCAGTCGAAGCATGTCAAAATGACATGTTTCTAGTCTTTCTTTAGAGAAATGCAATCAGAGCGAAGCCAAACCTCCCACAATCTCAGAGTAAAACTGTTTACATGCACACAAAGTACATATTTACTCAAAGACAGGAATGGTCATTTAGAAATATCATTAGCGCTAACGTGAGTTGATGACTGTAACAGTGGACTCATTAAAGCAGTTTCATTCTAAAGGATCACCCTAGAGGTCACATGACCAACCTTATTGTGGTAACCCCATGTTATTTATTCACTTGCAGAATAAAATAATCCTGGCCAGCTGGCATTGGTAAAAAGTGGTTACATATACTTAAAAAGTACTTGCATAAATAATAACGTGCTACCAAGATAACTAGAAGTATATCTGTATATTGACCAGTGCAACATGAACAAACAGTCTGTTCACTGCTTTCCTAATTGGAGACATTTGGCAAACATCTCTAATTATTCTCACCAAGTACGTCAGAAACTGTAATTTAACTGCAAAATAAGTTATGTAAAGCGTAACAAATAGCAACTGAGAACAGATGGCATATTGTGGCTAGTGGTTTGGCAAAACTTTGTTTCCATTATAAACTTTTATATTATAAAACCATTTTCCTAGTTTTCCAAGATTAACCCGTTTCCACTTAACATTTCTGTTTGCCTGAACACTGGACAAGCATCGCAAAGAGCATGATTTCAAGCATAAAGGCTATGCTGACATCATTTCCTCTTTGGCTCAGGTGTGATAAATGCCTCACTCAGAGGGTGAATCTGTTTAAATCTATTTAAGTAGATTCAATTTATCAAGATGCTTGTCGGTTTAAGTCTTAAACACATTCAACACGAACGAACGAACTTTCATTCTCGCTGTTGGATGTTGGTTTTCTTACATTTGCATGTTGCAGATTGAGGGCTTAAGTCTTATTACAAAACTCATTTTGTGAACACAGTAATTCTAGCGTTTGAGCTTCATGTTCACACTACAGTATTCATATTTGATCGTTCATTCAGTTATTAAAAGAGAAGGCAAAGAGAAGTGATCTGTCAATGAGATGCATTTGCATGTGTATTGTTGTGTGCTGTGTGAAATGTATACATGACACAATCATCTTTTGTGTGCATGAATTGTGTGAAAGAAACCCAGTATTATGAACCATAGCCTTGGGGCAGACAAACACTAACCAAACAGCATAGGAAATACCTGTATCAGCTTCTTGTGTAATTTTACCCTCATAACCTAGCTCTCCATTTATACTGAAATACATCCCTGCTCAGATTTTGTCTACCCACCCAGATAAGCCATTCCTCTCAATTTACATTTGTATTTGTGTTGCAAATTTAATGTCTCATATGAGTTTACATAAGGCCATTTTTTTGATCTAATCTCGAAGCAAAGCTGGCAAGTATCATTAGCAGTGGTTTCCTTCTCCTGCTAGTCACATAAGCGAAAGAATGTGCCATGAAACCCGATCCTTGAAAGAAGTAATTATCATGCTACAATAGGAGTTTGTGTTCATTGCAATGCACCACTCGTCTCCAGAACTGTTTTAAGAGTTGTTTCTTGCATGTATGTGTGTGCACCAGTGTGTCTGTGCTTTTACAAAGAATTGCATATATGCATTAATGTTAAAAGATAGCGGCCTAGAGGTCTCCAGCTAATATGATATGCTTTAGACTTCTGTACCAGCAGTTATTCGTACGTCTTCATACCTGCTAGACAGGCTCACCGTTAGGGTTACAGTTCAAAGTATCCTTTCCAACTGATCTTTTTGCTAAGCTCCAACCCACCTTAGTGCGCTATTTTTAACAAACTTGTAAAATCAAAATTAGTACCACTTGTTAAGATTCAGTTCTCATTATTAAAGCTATTTTGCCTTAAACTCCTAATTTGCTACTTATTAATAGTTAGTAAGGTAGCGTTTAAGTTTAGGTATGTTTTAGTATTAGGGGATCTAAAATATGCAAATTAGAAACACATGTTTCTAAAAGCTTAGAAAGCACAAAAGTGGGGTTTCTCAGTAAGATTAAGGCTGGACTTAGCGAAGGGTCAGTTGCAATGATTGTTAAACATCCAGGCTCTGCTGGTACAGAATCTCGAGCTCTGTTTGCACACAAAAGTAAATATATAAATCTATACACAGTTCGTTCAGCATTCAGCAAGCTCATTCCCTTCCCTTCTGCCACCTTGCATCGCTCCCTTCTTTCATTTCCAGCCAATCCTGTGCCTTCACTGCCAAACCAGACCTACCTGGAGGTGCTCATCTACTGCGTGGGCTTCTTCCTCATCTGTGTGATGGTGGTGACCGCCGTTCTGGCCAAAATGCACAGCTCGACCAAGAAAAGTGACTTCAACAGCCAGCTGGCCGTCCACAAGCTGGCCAAGAGCATCCCGCTGCGCAGACAGGTAACAGAAAGTAGATAGGGGGTTTGATCTCTTTACCACTAAACACAAACCTCAAATTTCAGCAGTGTCTTCTCGAGTTAATGTTGCTATTGCACATGTGATGGATACTGAAGTGTCCAGGATGTGTCAGCAATACTATTTAAATATGTTTAATTATAATATTAAAGTGTCCGTAAGCGGCACCTAGTGGCAAAGAATGAATTAGCATTTTCTTTCAGACCAAGGAAAAAGACCAACAACTGGGCAGCAATATGTTTATGTTTTATGTTGACGTTAATGAATGCATAAAGTCACGTTCAAACCAGGCTGAGGTGAAAGTGCATTAAAATGGCTAGCTTTTACTTCCTTCTTGAGCTGATTGTTGAATTTTGGGTTTGGATTGTGTAGTTCCGTTTTCTTTGAGAACGGGATCGTATGAGTGAGTCTGCATCAGCCTCTGTAGGTGCCTCTTGAGCTAGTAACTCAGACACACACACTTCATTTCACATTCATTTCTGTTGCTGTCTTGTGTGGAGAGTAATTTGTAAGTATTTTCGTACAGGTGTCTGTGGACTCCAGCTCCTCCATGCACTCGGGAGGGATGCTGTTCCGGCCCTCGCGTCTCTCCTCCAGTGGCTCTCCCATGCTCTCAGGGGTCTCCGAATACGAACTGCCCCAGGACCCCCGCTGGGAGGTGGCCAGAGACAGGTAACACACACACTGCACTCATCATCTGATGCATAAAAATGCTAAAATGGCCTGAGAAACGTTGTCTATTGGACAGTGATTTAATATTGTGCATGTTTGCATCTCAGGCTGGTTCTTGGGAAGCCGCTTGGAGAAGGCTGCTTCGGGCAGGTGATGATGGCCGAGGCTATTGGGATGGATAAGGACAAACCCAGTCGTATCACTAAAGTGGCTGTCAAGATGCTCAAATGTAAGTGTTTTCTTGTTACCCGATGGTTGTGTGTGTGTAAAAATGGAAGTACGCCAGCAAACTCTGTCTGGATTTCATTGTCTCATGAGGAATCTGATGGTCTGCTGAGCTTCTGTCGGTATTTCACTTTCACCCCGAAGCATGTTAATCGAGCTCTTGTGTCACATACCATACCAGAGCAGCTGTTTATTCTGATTCAGATTCTGTTTCCTGTCCTCTCCTCAGCATGTGTGAGTGCTCACAAACACTCTGTGTGCTGATGTTTTCTAATACAAACTAATAGAATCATTTAATTATATAATAATAATATATTATAATAGTATATATAGTATAATTAATTATATAAATATGATTGTATTACCAAAAACAGTATATTAATATAATTATATTGTTGTTACTGTTGTCATTTATAAATTTTATAAATATCATATTTTCAGTTTTCAGAAATGTTTTTGCCAATTTTAGTACTCTTTTGTATGGATTTAGATTTTGTTTGTGTGTGTGTGTATATATATATATATATATATATATATAAGAACATATATATTTTTTATTAATGTTTGTTAATATTTATATGTCACACCTTTTTTCTTTTTAATATATTTTCTATCTTTTTAAGGTTTTTATTCCAATATTTACGTTTTTATTTCAGTTTAATGTGCAGCTTCAGTAAGGCACCGCTGCATGATTAATCATATCTGTCATATTTGTGTTGGCTGATTCACAAATAAATGACTCTTATGAATTGATTCTGTAAATGAATTGCCGAGGCAGACACACAAACCAACTCTCATTATCCATTTGATTCATTCACTTAATTAACATCTGACGCACTTACTGATCCGTTACTGATCATGCATAGACAGTATTTTTCCTCTATAAACTGAATTACCCTGAACAAAAACAATTGTTGTGCACAATTCATCAATACACATTACTTTATAGAATTTCTCAGTAATAGCATTTTTTTACGTTCCACTATAATCAAGTTCAGCTTTATTTTATTATTATTATTTTTTTAATAACATTTTTTTTAATTTAATTTAAATGTTGCAAACTGTTAAGTTGATATCATATCGACAGCAGAAATAAATGAAAAAGGAAAGCAGAAATAAAGTCACCATCTGCTCGGTCGGTTTGTCCCTCATAGCTCAGAGGCTGAAGGTTTCGTGACCTGTCATACTAAGATATATGCTTGTTCATCAATTGCTTTTATAGCCGACGCCACAGAGAAGGACCTGTCAGACCTCATCTCCGAGATGGAAATGATGAAGATTATTGGCAAACACAAGAACATCATCAACTTGCTGGGGGCCTGCACACAAGATGGTGAGTAAAGGATAAATTAAGAAGGAGGGACGGAGACGTTTAGAGATAATGCAATACGGGCGTAAATCATTTCATGTTTCAAAACCAATTTTTTAGGCATGCTGCTTTTTGACTTTTAAATGGACAGGATGTTGTCATCAGTCCAGCTATTGTGATTGCACAAACTAGATCAATTTAACCCGGCTTCCTTATTCAATCATTTGTAAATCCTAGATAAAAAACAGCAGCCTCTCAAAATACCTCCGTAAAAAAATGCTAATTTGTTAATCAAGTAAACTGCTGTTAGTGTTTTTTTTTTTTTCTTCGTATTTTAATTTCGATTTATAATATTAGGTGCTGTTAATATTTTGCAATACCTTTTTATATACAGTTTTCAGTTTAATTTTAGTATTTTTATTATGAGTTTGTTTTTTATATTTGTATTTCTTTCTGTATTTCAGTTTTAGTCATTTTTGTAACAGATTTGTTACCCGGTTTTAAAATCTCTCTATTTGTTTTATTTTGGCTTTATTTACAAATTTATAATGAAAAATAGTTTCTAATAGTTTTAGTTAACAATAAAACACTGTTAAAACTTCTGTTCAGTTTTTTTTTTTATTCAGCAAGGATGCATTAAATAAATCTTATTGAATAATAATAATAATAATAAAAAGATTATCTTTTAAACATATTATTCCTCTAATACAGAAAAATACCTGTCACATTGCCACATAAACATGAAGCCTTACAACTGTTTTCAGCATTGCTAATGAGAAATGTTTTTTCAAATCAATCAATAAAATCATCAATGAAGCATCATGTGACTCTGAAGACTGAAATAATAATGCTTAAAAATCATCACATGAGAAATAACATTTTAAAATATATTAAATAGAAAATTTGTAATAATATTTCGCAGTATTACATTTTTTTAATGAATGTGAGTAAGCGACCCTCATTATAAAAAGCTGTAAAACACACGTTTATCTGCTGGCATTGTGAGAGAAACATCCTGGCATTTAATGGCTCTCTGTACACCTTAATAGCCATTGTAAAATGAACGACGTTTGACTGCTAATTTCGATCAGTTGTGTTATATTTCTGCACGAGTTATGTGAGTGAAATGTTTTCATATGTCCATTTTTAGGCCCACTCTACGTCATTGTAGAGTTTGCGTCGAAGGGCAATCTGCGGGAGTACCTGCGTGTCCGTCGTCCACCCGGGATGGAGTACTGCTACAACCCCGACCAGGTTCCTGTGGAGAACATGTCCATCAAAGACCTGGTGTCCTGCGCCTATCAGGTGGCTCGGGGCATGGAATACCTCGCATCCAAGAAGGTGGGCTTCTCTTCTCATATCAGTCAAATTAACATGACTTTGATTAATTATTAGCTTGATGTATACGCATGCACATATTCTCTGTTGTAGTGTATTCATAGAGACATGGCGGCCCGTAATGTCCTGGTAACTGAAGATAACGTTATGAAGATTGCAGACTTCGGCCTGGCCAGGGACATCCATCATATTGATTACTACAAGAAGACAACCAATGTAAGATTTTGGACTGGGATATGAGAAAAGTTGCTTCAATTAAAAATAAAATGGTGTTAATTTGATCTTTAATTGCTGTTTAAACCTAAACCTTTCCAAGCTTGATTCGTGCCGTAACTACCGGTGGGATTTTATTTATTTATTTATTTGAACATCAACTTTGAATCCTAACTAGATACATTTTTCTGAGCTAAATGTGACTGGTGATCGTTGTGCAGTTACTAGCGTGTTTATTTTTGCATGTTTTATCAATTAGCTAGGATTTTAGCACATTTTAACACTAAGCTAATTGCTGTTAGCCTGTTCAGTGCTAGCATGTGTAGCATGTTGGGAGTCCTGTTTGCTAGCAAGAGTCAAAGCATTCAGTTTTGAAGATTTCCCTCTTTATGCCTGTCTATGGGCCAATTTTGAATGGTTCTTGTGCACCCGTGGTATGTCCTTGCCAGCCTCATCAAAAGCAGCAATCCCCTTGTCATTACAAAACTCTCACTTAGCGCAATGACCCAAATTTGGTTGTATGCCCAATTCTGAAGTCAAAGCACACCTCTCTAGCTAATTTGTGCAGGATGAGTTCTTCACCAAAGTTTGTATCGAAGAAAAACTTAGCAAACCTAATTAGTCTTTTCCCAGCAGGATTTGAAGACCGCAATTGTCATAAATCTTTAATCTCAAACAGATGCTGAGTAAGTGTGTGTGTTTTCCGCAGGGTCGTTTACCGGTGAAATGGATGGCGCCTGAAGCTCTGTTCGACCGCATTTATACCCATCAGAGCGACGTGTACGTCTCAATATATTCTCTTAAACTCACACGCGCAGGAAATGCATTTGTCTGATAATAATGCTCGCTCTTTGGATGTTAGGTGGTCTTTTGGGGTGCTGCTGTGGGAGATCTTTACTCTCGGCGGCTCACCGTACCCAGGTGTCCCTGTCGAGGAGCTCTTCAAACTGCTAAAGGAAGGCCACCGCATGGACCGCCCTTCCACCTGCACCCATGAACTGTAAGACTTGTTTTAAAGCTGTCTTCTGTCACGATGGGAGGACTTTCTTTTTAAAGAACCTGTGTTCGTTTGCAGGTATATGATGATGAGAGATTGCTGGCACGCCGTCCCATCTCAGAGACCCACGTTCAAACAGCTGGTGGAGGATCTAGACCGCACCCTCTCTGTGACGTCCAATCAGGTGAGCCCTCGCTGAAGCTGCATCAGAACAGTAATCGACAAATCAGCTTTCAGTGCTTTGCATTGTAACTGTGCTTCAAAACAGCTTTGCTTTTTCCCCCCAATTTTTTTTATTGTGACACAACAGCATAGAAATATTAAATGGTAAAGATACATTATTTTTATTTTTACGTTTTTGATCATTATAATAATTAGTCATCTGATGAAAATGATCATGATAATAATAATTTAATTATCAATGGTAATTGATCAAGGATAATAAAATAAAATTATTATTAATATTAATCAGCAATTAATAATTTTTAAATAATCTATTATAGGACAATAAAAAAGTATAATAATAATATGATTGTTATTAATAATAATAATAATAATAATTTCATAATTTTTCAGGCAATAATAAGTGAATATTAATGCATAAACAATATATAAAAATATAATAACAATAACACATAATTTGTTATTCTCAAGTAGTGTTAATAATAATAATAATAATAATAATAATAATAATAATTAGTAATAGTAGTATTGTAGTAATTCAATAATTAATAATAATAATAGTCAATAATAATACATCATAAAATAAATCTAACAATAACAAATAATTTGTTATTGGGAAGATATAATGATGATAATAATCGTTTTAAATAATTACTATTAATAACAATAATCCTCATCAATAATAATAATACAAATTAATTATCTAATACTAATAGTAATAATCGATAATAATAAATTAGCAAATAATATTAATATTAAGGGACTTATTCTTACTATTAACTAGGTATTAACATACTGACCTAAACTTATTACTAAGCAGTAAATTAGGAGTTTATTGAAAGTAGTTAATGGTTTGGTAATAGTGAGAATATGATCTTAAAAAGTGCTACCAATAATAATAATTTGTATAAACAAAAATAATAAATGATCTGTGTATTTGGCCTTTTCTAGGAGTATCTGGACCTGTCTGTGTCTCTGGACCAATTTTCTCCTAATTTCCCCGACACGCGCAGCTCGACGTGCTCTTCCGGTGAAGACTCGGTCTTCTCTCACGACCCTGGCGCCGATGAGCCCTGCCTGCCCAAATTCCCCCCTCATCCCAGCCGCGGAGTGGCGTTTAAAAAGCGCTGAGCTCCCTCGCCTTCAGTTCCTCTCCAGTGTGCTGCCAGGCTGGACTCGGCTCATGAACTCTAGGAGACCAAGCTTCATCACACAGCACACTACAGAGCGGCCATGAGCTGCAGAGCTCGGCACGGACTTCTTCATGAGGCGCCAGTTTCACAGCTGGAAGAGAACAACCTGGGCCTTCACTGACCCCCATTACCTGTTGATGCTATAAAGCTACAGGGCACTTGAGCAGAAAGCGGTACACGTGTGTTTCTCAAGACTCGTCAATATGAAATATCCTCCTGCCATCATCTATAATCGAGAAAACCTTGCAGACGGTACCGGCATCAAACGAGGAACAGAAAGATGAATGTTAGGAGTGCATATATAACAGCAAGGACTTCCCAATCCGCAAGAAAATGTATTCCACTAAATGCTCTGCCTGAATGTATTTTAACAACGGGCACACAGATTATCTGACTGACCGCCTTTCCTGTAAATATATCTAGAAATGTATAAATATGAATATATATTTACACTCTACCCTTATTTTTATTACACTATTTGGTTGCTTTTTGTACCAGGATGTGTTTATGTAGAACTTTTTGAAGTGTAGCTTTTTTGAAAGGGACTGCGAAGAATTGTAAATGGAGTTATATTATTAAGAGCTGATAGATGGCCAGTTTTCTTACTTCAATGTTGTGGTTCTCTCTCTTGATGCAGCTCGGCAGAAGTGACTGCTGCTGGTACACAGTATAGCGTCAGACTTGAGCTGTTACACGCTTACAGAAAATAAAGCTACAAAAGCTGTCACGGGGGCGGTATCGTTCCAAAAGGTACACTTTTGTAGCTATTAGCCTGAAATATGCACACTACTAATATGTACCTTTAAGGTACCAAAAGGAATCCTTTAGTTACAAACCTGTACCTTTTGAAAAGGTGCCGCCCAAGTGACAGCTTTTCTACCTTTATTTCTGAGAGTGTGCATGTATTGAAAAGGTTCTCTTCTTTTCGTCTTAAGCAAGTCGATGCATTTTTGCAGAGATGAAATTCGCCTAAAATGTACTTCAGAGAAGCTATAAATGTTTAGCTTCATGTAATGAGATGACCCGTGCGTTAAAACAATAGTCAAACATGGGTAAGATCAGCAGATCGCTTGTGTTACTGATGTACAATAAAAACCCTTCATACCGCATAAAGAACCTTGTAAATATCTGATGAGTTTACAACGTAAATTGTGTTTACAATGAAATTGACTCTCTCATTTACCGCAGGTTATATATTATAATGCATAGCTTACAGTGTAAAAGCCGAGTGTAGCCGTTAGCGCTTTATTTATAGCGGTGTGAATGACCCTTCCTAGCGAGGTGCTATGCTACAAATGCATCAGGCGGCAGACACTGTTAGGGTGGCGATTGGCTCTCTGCCAGCGGCTGATGCATTGCTTCCACTTCTCGTACTTAGCTTCAGCCAAGTGAACCCTAATGCCCACCACCAGCTCGTGCTCCTGCAGCCAAGACAAAAGCGTTGATTTATACGGTTGAAAATGTATCTGAAGGTTGGAGAGTATACAGCAGTTTAAATGTAACGCTGTTTGTCATGTTTATGAGACGGTTGCAGTAAATTTTAATTTGCTGGACATTGTTTTGTTCTGAGAGACGCGGCGCGGGTCAGCGGATATGAACTTGTGAAACACTGGTTGTATGTCTGTTTTCTCCAAAGGCGTGCAATTGTGATTGTTGCGTTTCAGTTAAGGCAACACCAAATTTATGGCTCAAATGCATCAATAAATGTATCAGCTTTTATTTTATATGCAACAGCTTGTGTGGAATTCTTGTTACGAGTTGAGCGCAAGTGTCTAACCTTCTGTCATACTCGAGTTTGTTTGAAGAAGGATTTGTTAGATACTGTTGTGTCATAAAGTAGATTAAAATATGGTAACTTTTTAGGTTTTACAGATTATAATACTTCAACTGTAAAAATAGTAACCTGTTAAATTGCTTTAAAAAAAAAAGTATAACCTGCATAATGTCATAACATCTAGTTTTTGTTGCATTTATTTCTTTATTTTTACATTGCAAAATCTCTAAAAATAGCTTTAAGAGTAGGGTAGATGGCAAGCAATAGCAAATACAACACTGTGAGATTACTTCATGTCCTTCACCGGTGAGAAAACATTACAGTACAAAATAGTATAATAATGCCTTACATTCTCGCTGAGACGATTCTCATATCACGTCCATGTGAACAAGGACCAAGAGATTTGATTGAACGAACATTTTATGGTTCTATGCCTTCTACAAATAACATGCATATTAGGGCTGCCCCTTAATAGTTGACTAACCTATAGTTAACCAGAAGAGGCTTGGTCGACCAAAATTGATGACTAGTCGACCAGAAAAACATATTAATCAAGAGCAGCCCTAATAAATACTAGTGGTGCAACGGATCACAAACCTCACGGTTCGGATCATATCACGGATTTTGAGTCACGGATCGGATCAATTT
>JAUCNO010000460.1:1547239-1559003 GCA_032353835.1 Enteromius viviparus
TATGTTAAACTAACTTCCTGTTTGTAATTTAATTTACTTAGGTTGTGTTTGTTTTCTTTACTTGCAGCTAATTATTAAATTAACTTCAGTTTTCTTGTTAAGTTTGCTTTGCAAAAGTTTTCGGTTTCCAAAGTTTTTCTAAGTAAGCTGAACTTATTAGGATTTACAGTGTGGTAACACTTCAGCATGGGGGGCATTTTTTTTTACTATTAATTAACTATTAACTATGACCTTTGCCTCAATAAACTCCAACTCCAAACTAATAAGGTAGTTTAGGTGTGGGTGGATTAAAGAATCTAAAATATGCATGCAGAAAAAGATATTAACATGAGCATAAGCACTAACAGTTAATATACTAACAATATACATGCTAATAATAAACTTGTTAATAGTGAGGATTTGTCCCTAAATTGTTATCAAACTTTGCTTTTGGAAAACTCACTGAATGCATCCAGGACTTTGTTATAGGCCATGTAACATTTGTATTTGTGAGTCACACTCTGCACTCCCATGTGATGTAAAGTGTGCTGAAAGAAGTGGAGAGGGACCAAATCCAGCACAACTGGTCACAGGATATGGATTTAAGATGCATATTAAAGCCAGCAGGAAAGAGACTGGACAGCTCCGATCACTGAAAACTGATTCTATTCAGATGTATGTGACTCTCTGACATCCCATTTTGTCTCTTTTTCTCTCAGCAAATGCACTTCAGGAAACCTAACCCCTGGTTGAACTGAGCAGGTCAGAAGCTAAACAGATGCTTACATCAGCAGTCCCCAGTGAGTTCAAAGGTTAAGTGTCTTTTTATGAACTTTTGTGCCTTATAGAACAATGCTGTGGATTGAGAAAGCTGAGAAATGACACAGCTCAGACTCAATGTCAGGTGAGTTATGCTAAAAGTATGTGCACTTTTAACTCTATTTTTTTTTTACATCAGTTGTTTTATGCATTGGAGCAGTTTGGAAAACGGTATGTCCAATCTGATCTCATGAAAGTGAATATATGTAAGGAATAATTGACGACGGGCCGTTGAATTATTAGAAAAATAATGCACACCCGATGGTGATGCGGTCACGACGTGAAGCGGAGTGGCCGTTACACCTCGGGTGTGTATTATTTTGGTTGGTATTTTGTTTGCCACACCTCAAGACATCGATCAGATGATATATTTCGAGGGATTCGTCCGGTTTATCTACTTATATCGCTATTGTGAGTAGGATTATTTCTTCCGCATCTCATTCAACGACTCTTTTGCTCGTTCCAAAATGTCATTTTAAAGCTGGCAATGGAGGCTTGAGCCGTCGATAGCAGACTAATGCAGTTAATAATAAAGTTATTAGAAAAAGAGCGAGAGAGACAGAGACAGAGAAAGAGAAACAGAGAGAGAGAGAGAGCGAGAGAGCGCTTGTATGGCTCTGAAGCACCGTCTCTAAACTAAGTCTGCTTTAAGATGCATCGCTGATATTACCTCGCTAGTGAGAAATGTCATGTGTAGCCTTTAAGTTGCTACACTAGACTATCTGACAAAATCGTCAGGGCAGCCCTGACAACACGTTTTTGTGTGAGTGTGTAACCGTAGTGTGCGTGTGATTATTAAAGTTAACTATGCGAAGTGATATGGAACTATAATGCGGTCAAGAGAGCTGCCTGGAACTACGTTCGCCGTACGTTTCCTTGAAAATAATTGCACACCTCAGAACGTTCGTCAGCCAATCAGATTCAAGCATTCAATTTTGCATTACTTTTTTTTATTATACTTAAATATGGAAATACTTTAAATGTAAGCTTATGCATTAACTTGAGCAGCTATGTTTTCCCATGCTAACTGTCTGTGTGGTGGTTTTGTTTTTATTTTTAAATATGTGCTCATATTTGCTATAACTTTGCATGAGCACCTGAAGTTCAGCTGGAGAAAATAATGCTGAGCTCTTTTTTTCAGATGTTGCCATGGTGACCCGTAATATCTGCGCTCCATTGATAATTCCTTTTTATATTTGCGGTGTACACGCTTAACTCTGAATTAGTCTACTCAGTTGATTCAGCTTACTCAGATCAGCTTTTAATCTTAAACTTCAACTTTTAGGGGCTGTTTCCCGAACAGGGTTTTAATAAATGTTAAGAGCTGTCTAAACTTGAAAAGGCTTGCACTGAGATATCTTAAAATGCATAATTGTCATTGTTTGGTCTTAAAATGCTCACAGATTATGCATTTTTGTAAGACATGTTTTAAAAAATTCTTAAAGGTCCTAAATTAGCAAAGGTCTAGTCCTGGCTTAATCTAATCCCTATCCGGGAATCTCTTGGTAAATCCACTCAGAGTTCAAGTTTAAACTTCGAGTTGGTTGAACCTCCTTACTGAAACAGGCCTAGTCTAGTTCCTAAACTTTAACACATTGTTCTGAAATTTGAGTTTTGCATATCGAGTGTTGTTGTTGTTTTGATTGATAGGCTTATATACTGCTGTGTTTCTGTCCACAGACACGTATGCAGAGTTTACAGCCGGACCCAAAGGCTCAGTACCGCAGTGTGTACGGTGCACTGAAGAGGATTGTGAGGACAGAGGGCCTCCTTCGGCCCTTGAGGGGCCTCAATATCACTGTGCTGGGGGCCGGTCCTGCACACGCACTGTATTTTGCCTGCTACGAGCGGATCAAGCGCAGCCTTAGTGACGTCATACAGAATGGAGGGAACAGTCACATTGCAAATGGTAGGAAAAGGGATTATTCTGTGAATAATTCAGGGATAGTTCAACCAATATTGAAAACTTTTACTCACCTTCAGGCTAACTGTCGTCCTTAGTGATTCATAAAATGCAATCAGCAGCTTCCGGCATTGAGAGTAAAAAAAAAAGCGCATGAGACAATGCAAAATTGATATCTGTGACTCCTGAACAAATATAGAGGTCTTATGAAAAAACGATTGGTCTGTGGAAGAAGCTGGTCATTAATTACAATGTTATTAACTAGAGATGCTCCGATCAGCATTTTGTGGGCCAATCACCGATTACTGGTCACTGCCGATCACAGAATGGCAGGTGAATGGGAATCTTTGCACCATTTGTAGAAATGAAACTAACTCTAAATTAACTCTATTGGGGAAAAACTGTAGAAATAGGCTACAGTCAAGATCTTGAAGAACCACCAAGTGTTTTAGAAAATGAGAACTAGAGAAGGCTACTATCTTTCCCAAATTAGGCAAATAAGTTACTTAAAATTATTCCAAACAAAATCAGGCAGACCAACACACATCAGGTCAAATTAATAGGATGTAGCCTCTTAATACACAGAGTACATTTCATAATTAGGCAGCAAAATGTAAAACTGGCTCCTGCCACCAAGGACAAAACTATAGCAAGTGTTTTAATCTGTTATTATTATGAACATCTGATGTAGTTGAGGAACCATCATCTTAGTGGTGTTAAAATGCCATCGCTTGCTTCCACCTCGAGGGATTTCATCATGACTTGCGTTGCAAACAGCTATCTTTAACGTTACGTCTTAATCGGACACAGACGGGAGAACTCATGTTGCCACTGGTAAGCTCTGCTCTGCTGTTGTTTACCTGTGCGCCGTGCATGCATGTGTGAAAAAGTCGTGCGAGTAATTTACGTCAAGTGATCGGCGCTTTTGGGTTCCCCCGATCAAGCTATTTTTAGCCAGTATCGGGCGATCAATCGGAGCATCACTATTATTAACTAGTTCATAGCCTTAGGCCAATGGGAAAGCTGATGATTCACTTTGTTTAAATAACTGATAAACAGGTTTAATATGTAATCACGCAATGGTATTACATATATGTAATTCTATTATTTAAATACCAAATGATGCCATGTAAAGCACATGTCAAAATCATGTAAAGTGAATAAGCGGTTCAGTCTGATTTGGTTAAATGGTTCAACTAGTTCACTAAAAAGAGCTTGTTCAAAAGAATGATTCGTTTGCAATCCGAGGTATCACCGTTTGTATGGATTACAGTATTAATGCTGTAATTAATGTTCAGTTTGTTGAAGAGGGCAATTGTTTCACTTCTTAAGATCTCAATATATTGCCATGAGCTGTGGGTATTCATTTTGTGTTGCCTTGATATGCTTTATTGACCCTGAAAGTGATTGTAGCTGTAGACTTCTCACCAAGAACTGTGATTTCAGCTAAAAAATGTTTAAATTATTCTACTGACGATTTAATTTTTGGTGGACTATCCCTTGAATGAATGCCCATTGGTAGATTTCTGATTCCACACTCTGAACTAAAGAGGAAGATATCAAGACTTCGCTATTTGTCAGGTGAAGGTTTGTTGTGTGTCCATTGTGCCGTATTTTTGAGCAAAAGGAACGGAAAGTGGAGTGCTTTTTCTCTGTTGTATAGTAAATGGAGCATGAATGTATAAGAGTTTCTGTTCAGTTTTTTTTTTTCAACATGCTGTGACTTGATATGGTGATACACATAATCTTTCTTCTCTTTTCCACTTCAGGTGTGGCGGGAAGTGTTGCCACCGTCCTCCACGATGCTTTCATGAACCCAGCAGAAGGTATTCTTCTACTGTCAGTAGCAGTCAATAATCAAAAAATGTGGAAATGCATAAAGTGCATCCTTTAAAAGGCTGTGTGTAGCTAACCAGCCAATCAGACAAGGATGTAGGTCAATGCAGAAAATATCACAGTATAGTTCTGCAGTGACGCTGCATTTTTGTAGGCCAGTTTACAAGTTAGCATCACCCTGCTTCCCCCAACAAAAATTTCACTGGATTCCTGGATTATTGCAGAAAATAAGCTCCATGACCAACAAAAATGTTCACATGACTATCACAGGTTTTGTTCAATCTTCACAAATGAACACATTTACTGATGTATTGCATGTTGTAGAATAAAACATGAAAATATGATCTTATTTTAGGCATTTTACTGAAAAATCCCCAAAAACCCAACCCAAGCTGCTAAAATAAAAAAACTTGTTTTTTTATGATTTTAAGGTTTATATTTTAGTAAGAGACATAAGTTACATTATATTAAGTTATAAATGTCTGAATACCCGCGGATCCCTTTTTATGACTTTTTATGAGGATACTTGCAAAGGCGGGTATTTTCATAAGTGGGTCAAAGACGTTAATATATCAGCATCATAAGAAATTTATAAGGGATTTTATGTCCATAGAAAGCACGTTAAATGCTAGTAAAGTGTCTACTTTTAAGGTTTCAAAATTTGGTTGAAGTAACGTTACACTGTCATTCATTGTTCTCAGTGTAAAAAATTCAAACATGCTCATTCTGACTTCTCCGTCGAGTTACAAATTATTATGCAAGTTAAAATTCTGGGTCCCAAACCACATCAATCTTAATAACTACTATTGATTTTGTATTTATTCATGAATAAGTGATATGGAATTGTTCGAAAAAATGAACCTAGAAAATGGTTTAACTCAGACTAAAAGTAAAAGGGGCTGGATAGGATAGGGAGTTGGGCTTTTAACCCAAAGGTGGTGGGTTTGAGTCCCAGGTCCGGCAGGGATTGTGGGTGGGGTTAGTGAATAACCAGCACTCTCTCCACCTTCAATACCACGACTGAGGTGAGACCCTTGAGCAAGGCACTGTTCCCCCAAACACTGCTCCCTGGGCGCTGCAGCACTAGCTGCCCACTTCTGTGTGTGTGTGATCACTTCTAACTGCTGTGTGTGTGTGCACTTGGATGGGTTAAATGCAGAGCACAAATTCCTAGTATGGGAAACCATACCTAGCCACATGTCCTTACGTTCTCATTAAAAAATGATTAACTCAGGAACAGCATCACATCCTCTTGAGCCACAGATTGAAGTATTGATCTTCTAGAATCTAGCAGTAAGTTTGGGGAGCTCATTTTTTGTCCATCTCCTATCCTGAAATGTCTGTCTTGCAGAAAACTTACTGCCAGGTTCTTAAATATCAATTCTTCAGATCTCAATGGATGTCACAACATTTCAGCATGTTATTCTTATTAAGTGAGGGTCATTTGTTAGGATTTTGTACTCAAGCTAAGTCTCTGAGAACCTGACACATTGAACTTGTGGAGACTCCACGGACGGTTCAGTTCTGGAAAATAAAATGAATGGTTCCTGATGGTTCCTGACTCAATTCTTGACATTAATTCATAATTCTTTTGCAGTTAACATGTCTTTTCTTCTCCACCGGTTTCTGACTGTGCTGACTCAATGAGCATTTTACTGCCACGTCGTCATTTCTTAACTTTGCTAATTCTATTAATGCATTAGCTTTGCATCCTTCTAATGGGCATTTAATATTTTTTTACTTTTAGTCTGAGTTGAATTTCCTTCTAGGCTAATTTTATCAGGAAAAAGAAAACTTGGCTGATAATTTGGCACACCTGAATATAAGGAGTTTTTGACTTTCAGCCTCCCTGAACAATTCCATATCACTTATATATGATTAAATACATAATCAATAGTAGCTATTAAGATTGATGTGGTTTGAGACTGGTAAATGTTCTCGTACATTAAATATATAAAAAGAAGCATATTCAATTTTATTGTTTTATATAAGTAAAAAAAATCTCACTGACAAATAGGCAAAACCTAGGATAGTGGCAAATTGCAATTAATTAGTATGTGAGGGGAAATAATTCATCTTTTATTGTGTCGTAAATAGTTTTTTGTTGAAAATAGATTGTTACACTGAATGACATTTTAGTGGGTAAATATAGTAAAAAATGTATGATATATATTTTTGGCTCAGAAAAACAAAATGGCAAGTAATTTAAACAGAAAACATTTGACTTTTGGGAGGGAAAAACTATGACAATTTAAAGCAGTATTACACTTATTGTTTTTATGGTTCATATGTTTTATGTACAGTTTGACATGGTCTTCTTCACTGTGTCTCTCTCTCTCAGTGGTGAAGCAAAGGATGCAGATGTATAACTCTCCATACCGCAGCCTGTATGACTGCGTCCTGACGATCAGCCGCAAAGAAGGACTGGCCGCCTTCTACCGCAGCTACAGCACTCAACTGACCATGAACATCCCCTTCCAGGCCGTCCACTTCATCACCTATGAATTCATGCAGGAACATTTTAACCCCGAGCGCCAGTATCGTCCCGAGACGCACATCCTGTCCGGAGCAGCGGCCGGGGCTGTGTCTGCCGCAGTAACCACTCCCCTGGACGTGTGCAAGACGTTGCTCAACACGCAGGAGAACGTGGCGCTCAGCTCGGCGCACGTCAGCGGACATCTCTCGGGCATGGTCAACGCCCTCAGGACAGTGTACCGGGTGGGTGGCGTCCCGGCCTTCTTTAAGGGTGTCCGAGCGCGGGTCATTTATCAGATGCCATCTACGGCCATCGCCTGGTCCGTGTACGAGTTCTTCAAATACTTTCTGACGCGACAGGAGCCACACATCCAGGAACTGAGGAGGGCGGCTCACAAGGCCAGCCCTACATAAGGCCCGCCAGCGCTCAATCCGTTCAGACCAGCCAAAGAGTGAGGATCGACAGACGAAGAGGAATGTAGATACTCCTTTCTTATGCAGTAGACACTCCAGTTTGTTGCTTACGTATTAATTTATTGGAAGAGTATGATGTTGTTACAAGAATGTATTGGCGCTGCACACTACAGAGCTCTTCTTGTAAACATGACGGAAACAGGAAGGTGGAGACGTGTAGGTGTTTTGTTTGTATTCTCCTTTGAGTAATTTATGATTGAGCATGATGGTACACGTATATACATATATATGTGTGTGTGTGTGTGTGCGCACACACCGTCTGCTCAATAACACAACAAACCTGTGCGGTAAAACATTTTTAAAATTTTATTCTATTAGCTTTTCTGGACTTTCTAATATATAATCCATTCAGAAGAGTTTGCTTTTATTACTTTTTTATTTTTATTAGTATTTTATAATTGAAGACATTCCTGCTCAAGAATAAGACCCAATGTTTAGTATTATTATTATTATTGCCCAATCATCTTATTGAACGCTGCCTGAGCTTCAAGCTTGCGTTTTTTATTCTATTTCAATTTGGACACACTGTTTTTTTTTGTTTTTTTTTAAAGTGTTTTATTACGAAAATATTGATGCATATTGATTTCAGTCTGGGGATATGGCATGTTTAATTTGACTTAAATGAAAGTGTGGCTGTAATATTAACATCTCAGGTTTTCTGAGGTTTTAGCCTCTGGTATTTGTGCAACAATGAACAAACACAGCCTCATTTTTATTAATGTTCAGTTAAATTAAATTTCACAAACCCTGACGAGTTCAAGACTAGATTAGTTGCGCCATGAAAACTAAAAACTTAACTATAGTAAAATATTTTTAGTTTTCATGGCGCAAGTAATCTATTTGCTTTTTTTTTTTTTAAGATGTGCGGATCTGCTATTGAAATTTGATTTCCAAAAAATTGGATACTAATTTAATCAAAACTGCCTGATTTCATCACACTAAAGCACTTATGATTTCTACATTCATAGTGTATGTATTCCTCTGCCCTAAATTATTTTCATTTTAGCAGCAGAATTTTTTTTTTTTTTTTTTTGCGTGTTAACTTTTTCTTTTGCTGTTTAAGGACATAATTGTCGTCATTTATATATATATATATTACCAGCCAAGCCTGTGACATAATTATGAGATGTGATCTATGCAGTGGGGTTTGACGTTTAAAACCCTCAGAATTGAGAATCGTGCAGCTTAAATCCCAAACCCAGAATGAAATCTTTATTCCTTAATGAAGTAGAAGTAGGATTCATAGCAGTGACAATCTATTTTAGTCTGGGAGCCGATTTATTGGCTTTCTGAGCTGGTTGTGAATATGCAGCTGACTCATTCTTTGTGTTCTGTCTCTCTGTGAATCTCTAGACTGGGTCGCCCATTCAGAAGAAAGCTTGCCTTGTTTTCCAGAAATAGACCTTAGTCATGTTTCATTTGTTACGAATGAAAACAAGCCTGTATGCGACATCAGGGATCCAAAAAAGTGGCTTTTCAGTGTCCAAACAGAAGCAGGTTCGACTAATTGGGATTTTTACGTTAAATTCCAACTTAATTTCTGTAATGAATTTGCTCTGGAATCACGCACAATAATCGCCAGTAGAGGAAAGGATTTGTAAATGGTGTAAAGTATTCAGTATAAGAGTTGTTCGTTTTGACAACTTTGATTTAATTCTATTTTATCGGCCTTTCAGCTCTTGATTGTGAAGATGCTTGGGTATCGTAGGCAGGACGTCCCGTTAGAGGACCAGCAGATGAAAAAGCGTCATGCAGCCTTAGATATCGGCAGTGCCAGTGTTTCGTGAGCACTCAGCAATCGTTTGCCAGTGTTCAACTAAATAATCTGTGCAGAGGACGATACGGTGTGTGAGAGGGTTTAGTGCTGTCAAACCATTAATCACAATTAGGAGCATCCAAAATCATTTGTTCATATAATATATGTGTACAGCATATATGTATTATATATTTTTACACACACATACAGTATGTATTTAGAAAACATTTACATGTATATATTCTAGTGCTGTCAAATGATAATCGCAAAATACGTTTACGGGGACACTGAAAATGTCCTCATATTATGTCATACCCTTTATACAAATTTGTGTCTTCAAAAACCACATAAACATGCGCGCACACACACACACACACATATATATAATGTAAACAAATATATTTTGGATGCAATGAATGGTTTGGCGGCACTAGTTTTTGGTTTTACAGAGTTGCCTGGTTCAGCCATAGCTGACTGTTCTGTTTGGTCTGTGCCTTTCCTGTGTCCTCTCTCACTTCCTGTTCCCTTGGGACTTTTGTCCCCTGCCTGTTTATTTCATCTCAGACGTTTTGGACGTTCTTCCTAATGCCGGTCCAATGAGATTTTAGTTTATTTGCCTTCTGATTAAATGCTTATTATTTTAGTACTTGATTTGCTGTGTGTTTCCAGACCACTGCTAGCATCTAGGAACCAAAGAAACGGACTTATTAACTCACTACCATTACAGTGTAGCTTATATATCACTAACTTACACATTTGACCTTTCAGAAGGATGTTAGCGTTTGACGTATTGAGATTTGTATAGCGATGTGTTTTAGGTTTTTATTTTCTTTTCTTTTTTCGAAGCATATTTTGGTCATTCCATCAGCGGATCTTGATATAATTTGATTTCCGTTACCCTTTGGCTCCATGTTGTAACGTTACGGTGGAAACCCCATGGGTTTACTTCCTCTGGGTCAAGCATTTTTAAATGCTTCTATCTGTAAGTGCTCTGCAAAACTATAGCCGTTTTAAAATGCACATTAAATTGTGTATGTTTTTAAAGGTTTTGCTTTTGGGTCCAATATGATATTAGCTGTGGTAATACTCCTCGTCTCGGCCGCTCTGTGCGCACAGTGTAGAAGTGGGAAGATTTTGAAATTAAAACAAAACAAATAGTGCCATCTAGTGTACCCAACTTATGTTTTGTATTTTTATTGCAATGGAAATTTTAAATGTATTAGACTCTAAATCTGATTGGTGGAAATGCTGCTACAGTTTGAAACACTGGAGCTGAAATAAAACGCACAATGATCAAATGACACCAGTCTTGTTCAGTATGTTTGCAACACTGTATGAATGAGTTCAGCGAATGCAAGTCAAAGAATAGTCAACTTCAGAAATAGTGTCGGTTTCATTCAATTAAAGGAATAGTTTACCCAAAAATTAAACTTTGTTCATCGTTTACATGAATTTGCATACAAACTTTGTAACCAGGCTGTTTTGGGTCACCATTGACTTTCATAGTGGGGATAAAAAATACTATGGGAGTCAATGGTGACCAGCCGGAGTATTTCAGAGCTTTGAAATTGAAATACTGCCTAAAGTAAATAGAATTTGTTTAAACATTTAAACCTATTCTGTTTAAATTAACGTAAACAGAAGAACAGTTAATTAAAACCAATCTATTAAAATGGCAAGTACTGAATAACTTGGCCTATAAAATGTTCCAGTCTGTTTAGAGAAGACAGTAAATCTGATTGTATAGCTGACTGAATTTTACTTGAATGTTTGTCAGTGTGGTTTTATTCTTCACTTTGTCTAACAGCTGTTATAAAGTACTTTTTAATTTTTAATTTATTGGACAGATTACTAATTAATTCTAGTTTACTTTTATAGTTACATATGTCATTATTATAAACGTGTTTTATGGAGAGCACCGGTCTGTTGTCTGAAGAGGGCGCTGTTGTTCAAAGAAAATTATTTCAGTCACAACAGAGACTTGTTTCTTTTGAGCGTCATGAGTCAAAAATAAGGAAAACAGTATAAATCCTGCTTTGTTTAAAAAAAAAAAAAATAGATTAATTTAACCAAACAATGTTTTAAAAATATTGAATAAAATATGCATAATAATAAAATATGTACTTTAGTTTTAGTTATTTCAGTACTAGAGTGAGAAAATGAGAAACGTTTTTTGCATTGGCAACAAGCTGAAATTATTATTATTTTTAACTAAAATATACAGTGGGTACAGAACACAGCACCTCATACTGACAGAAAAACACAATTGTTTACATTTTTGCAGATTTATTCAAAAAGAAAAACTGAAATATCACATGGTCATAAGAATTCAGACAGTATTTAGTATTTGAGTATGCGGAGTATGCTCAGTATTTAGTAGAAGCACCCTTTTGATCGAATACAGCCATGAGTCTTTTTTGGGAAAGATGAAACAAGTTCTTCACTCCTGGATTTGGGGATCCTCTGCCATTACTCCTTGCAGATCCTCTCCAGTTCTGTCAGGTTGGATGGTAAACGTTGGT
>JAUCNO010000460.1:1561701-1575048 GCA_032353835.1 Enteromius viviparus
AATGACCTAAACATAACCCCGCCCCTAAACCTACCCATCACGTGATTTTAGACAAATCGTACGAAATCGTACGAGTGGGGTCGTACGAATTAGTACGAATTGGCACAAATTTGGCACCTCGTACGAATATGTACGAACTGCTCGTGAGACTGTGTTGGTAATTTCATAGGAATTCGCTTAAAAACCACAAAGGTTCATTAGCCAGTGTTATTGAGGTAATTAAATAGAAACATCTGCTAACGTAGTTGTCATATAGCATAAAATGCAAACTTATGCTGAGATAAGATAATAATATAAACAGGAATCTCTTCTGTGAGTGTCTGCATCGGCCATGCGTCTGATTAATTCTCGTGTCTGCTCCACGCTGCTAAATGGCCTGTAACAGGGCTGTTGGGTAGAGCAATACGTGAATCAGTCATGATAACGCCGACAGTCAGAGAGCCACGTCTGTGTTCCCCCAGCTCTTTGACCCTGCCTTGGCATGATTGGTCCCTCCTGACGGGGTCAAAGGTGAGGGCTGGTGTGATCCTGTGACTGCTCTTTCCTGAGAGGGTCAGTCGGAGCGCATACAATCACACACCGGCTCGTAGTCTCATACTCAAACATTTAAACACAGACTAGTGGGCAGGCTGTAATCTTTTATCAGTATGAAGCTGCAGCACAGCTGGAATTCTAGCCATTTGTTTTGACTGAAGTCAAAGAATGATACAAGCGTGTACTCGCTGCTCATGCTTGGTTGTACTCTAACGCGTTCATTGTACACAAGCACTCTTAGCCAACAAAGAAAACTATTTTTTTAAACAATATCGCAGTCATAGCTTAAGGTTCACAAGCATGTGTTACAAAGAGGAAGTCTTCCATGTAGTCTATGAAGGTCTCACCTGATAGCGTCTTTGTTGAGATAAACATCATTTTGTCAATCATCATCCCTTGCTCTGTCAAAATGCTAAAAAAAAAAAAAACAACATAATGGGAGGTTAGTTTTAGTTTTGGTAAGTCTATATTGAAGACAGAAATGTAATTTACTGTAATGTTCTATGACCCAGAAAGGTACAGTATTTCTGTAGAAATGAATTATTAATACTGGCAGCTGGTTGCCAGTTACTATAAATATTATTTACTCGTTTGTTTAAAGATAAAGAACTTAAGAAGTCTTTATCTTTACAGGAAAAATTAAATAACAACAAACTGTTACCAATAAATGCAATAAATATAAATCTACAGTAAGTTACTGGCAACAAGTTACACAACTACTTTGTGTTGAACCATGCCTTTAAATGAATGCTTAGAAATGTCAGAAAGACTGTTCTGTAACTTTTTAGTTTTTAAGCTGATTAATCACAGGACATTTGCTTGCTTGCTTTGCCAAAGCTTAAAGGGTTACTCCAGCCCAAAATGGTATTTTTTCATTAATTGAGCCCGATCTTATGGCACTTCCTACATATTTTACAATGTGGCTAATTCTTACCAACTTGTACAACCTCGCTCATACGAATTCATATGATTTTTGCTAAAATGTACATATTTTACGACTTGCCGATTCGTATGAATGACCTACACCTAACCCCGCCCCTAAACCTACCCATCACTGGGGTTTAGACAAATTGTACAAATTTGAAACTTAAAATACAATTTGGTTGTGAGACTTACTTCCATGTTGTTCTAAACGAGACTTGTGACTGCTGAACATTTACGACTGCCAAGGTCAAGAAAAATATGAATAACGCTATGAAGCGACTAGAATACTTTTTGTACAGAAATAAAACAAAAATCATGATTTTATCCAATTATACATCACCGTTGGAGAGCATCTGTACACATATACCACAGCTCTTCTGTGTCAGCAGCAGTGGAAGGATACAGGTTCTACATATATTTACATTTAGATTTGTACAAACATCCTTTCACTGCTGCTGACACATAAGAGCGCACGCTAACGAATACTATCCATGTGTAAGTGATTAATGACAAAATGTTCATTGTGGGGTGGAGTAATGCTTTAACACCCTGTCAACATAAAATATGCCAAAAGTAATTAGAATACAGTGTTTACAGTGTCAAAATATGTAAGTTTTAATATATAAACCATTTATTTCAACAGCTAGACTATACTATTTAGCTACTCATAGTTTGTTTTAAGCTGATATGCAATGTCACTATAAACCACTAAGACTCAGTAGAATGGACACACATATTAACTACATTATATGTATATAAAAATAAAATGAATGGGGGTGGGGTGTATCAATGTGATTGAGAATATTATTATATTTTTTTATTATTATTATTATTTTGGTAACACTTTACAATAAGGTTCATAAGTTAACATTGGTTAACATTAGTTAACATGAACAAAGAATGAAT
The DNA here is from genome assembly GCA_032353835.1 of Enteromius viviparus. Lineage (NCBI taxonomy): Eukaryota > Metazoa > Chordata > Actinopteri > Cypriniformes > Cyprinidae > Enteromius > Enteromius viviparus. The sequence goes on from JAUCNO010000460.1 coordinate 1,564,066, forward strand.
ATTATACAAAATGTATTAATGTCAATTTCAGCATTTACTAATGCATTATTAAAATCAGTGTGTTTGATCAAATCAAAAGTTTTGTTTGTTAATATTAATTAATGCACTGTCAACTAACAAGAATAAATGAACAACTGTATTTTCATTAACTAACATTAACATGAATAAATAGTGTAATAAATGCATTGATGATCATTGTTTGTTGATGTCAGTTAACGCATTAACTAATGTTAACAAATGTCAACTTATTTTAAATTGTTACCATTTTTTGGTTGTTGTTATTTTATATGATTTCATTCTAGGTTGAACAGCCTCAATGTTTCACTGTCATATTTTGTCATGCTTTGTGTGTTTTGCTCTATGTGTCCACCCTGTCATCTTGATATTTTTAAAAGTAGTATTTTAAATATGAATTCAATCTTTTCTATATAATCCAGTGTGTTCAATAGCTAGGTGTGGGGGGAATAACATGCAAGCAAAAAACTGCTTCCAAATATCACAGTTTTCTGAAAAAATAATAAATTAATAAATGAAAACGTGAGAATTGTAAGATTTTTAAAGAAAAACATGGTTTACATCAAATCTTTTATGTATTTATAATTTAAAAGCAAAATAACCATGTTTAGGAAAGAAACAGGGTGGGCATATCTGCTACAAATAATAGCCCATAATTATAAATTACTTTTATTTATATAGCACTTTTAACAATACACATTATGTCAAAGCACGGAACAGTATCAAATGTGATGAGAAGAGTGTCAGTAATGTATAATGACAAGATTAAACACAGTTTTCAGCTAAAGGCATTTCATTATTGAATGCAGAGATGTCGTTGTCTAGATCAGCTCAGTGTCAATAGGATCTTTGTAACTGAATCAACGACAATCACTAGAAATTAAGTGTACCCGACTATGCAAGTCAGAGGTGACAGCGGCAAGGAACCAAAACACCATCTGTGACAGAATGGAGAAAAAAAAAACTTGGGATAAACCAGGTTCAGTTGGGGGCCAGTTCTCCTCTGGAAAGACAAAACCAGTACTTAATTTGCAGTTCAGTTTCAAACCTAACCATGTCAGATTGTGTAAAGGACTTATTGTGTGTGTGTGTGTGTGTGTGAGAGAGAGAGAGAGAGAGAGAGAGAGAGAGAGTGTGTGTGTGTGTCTGATTCCCATAATCTGTCTCATCTAGGTGTCCTGATCTATGCTGATGAAAAAAAAACCTAATATTAAGGTAGATGCCATTATTTTTACGATGTAATGAATACATTGTGTGTTATGGGAAGTTTTTCCGGCTGATCTAATTAATGCAGCCTAACAATCCTTTAACATATTTGAATAATAGAAGCGTAGTGGGCTATGTGTAAGCCAGAGTAAAGAGATGTGTCTTTAATCTAGATTTAAACTGACGGAGTGTGCCTGCCTCCTGAACAGTATTAGGTAGATTGTTCCAGAGTTTGGGGGAAATAGGAAAAAGATCTGCCACCCGCAGTAGATTTTGATATTCTAGGTATTATCAAATTACCAGAGTTTTGTAACTAACAAGTAATTAACAAGATTTCAGTTTTGTGCAGTGTTGACAGAAACGGCTAATATGCTCATACTTCCTGGTTCTAGTAAGGACTCTAGCTGCTGTATTTTGGGCAAGCTGTAGTCTATTTATCAAGCGTGCAGAACAACCACCCAATAAAGCATTACAATAATCTAACCTCGAGGTCATAAACGCATGAATTAACATTTCTGCATTTGAGGTAGAGAGCATAGAGAACTGAACAATAAGCTGTTGAAAACCTGAATTTACCCAATCAATATTGAGTGTCCACAAACATGTTTAAAATATGACCCCCCATTCTCATCTACTGCCAGTGATGTTTAATGCGTGAATTATTGATAAAATGCAGTTGTATATGGGCTGCTGGCATGAAATGTGCTTGTTGGAGCAATAGTGAAGTGCTTTTGGAGCAAGTGAAAACCACATTTTAACCCCAAAGAAAGTGCCAGTAACCCTCTTAAGAACCCCATAGAAACCCCCTAGCATTCTGGTGCTGAGCGGTGCGTATAGGCACATTCATTAAGCAGAGATGACCAGACACAGAACGTCATAAGTCACTTCAAACGAACTTGACTTTCTAACACTCAAAAGTACATCTTATTTTCTCCATCAGAACAGGTGATAATAGACGGGTTCACAATGTTGCCAGTCAGGTCAGGTGTGGTTCCCTGGAACGATATCTAAAAACCATCACTGAAAGAATGACAACCTCACCCAATCACTGAAAAGAGCTTCATTAGAGGCGAGGATGCCCTGCTGCTCAGATCAGCTGCAGTGTTTTCACAGAGGGTGTGTGTGTGCTAAAAGCAAAGTAGAACAACAATAAGGCCCATCGAAATGTGATGACCACATGACGTGTTTCTTTATTGTCTTTGGAGGTGTGATTGAAGAACAACATAATCAATAGAATGCTGAGTATCTGAAATCAGATGAGAAATATCCACCAGTAAAACAATTAGCAATATATGCTGTTCTTTGACTGTATTCTCGTCACAACTGGACGAAAGGTTAAGTAATTACAGCTCTTTAATATTACTCTAATTTCCGTTTTTCATGGGACCATAAGTATTAGGACAGTTTACTCAAACGTTGTTTCATGGACAGGTGTGGTCTATTCTTTTGTTATTACTACAACAGCGCTACAACAGCTCTCTATGCAGGCTTCAAAAATAAAACAAATCCAAATGTCACAATCTACAGTCAAGACAAGAAATTACAAGAACAAATACAGAGGTTCAACACAAGCACAATCTAAAAAAGCCAGACCACTTCTGGAAAAGAATGTTTTGAATGCTGGCTGACATTAAGAACACCTTGTACCAAAATGACAGAACGAAAAAAGTACGGTGAAGACTTGGAACAGCTCATGATCCAAAGCATACAACATCATCTGTGAAACATGCTGGAGCAGTGTTGTAGCATGAGCATGGCTTTCAGTGGCTCTGGGTTACTGTTATTGATGAGGTGACAGAAGACAGAAGCAACCGCATGAATTCTGAAGTGTTTAGGTAAACACTGTCTGCCCAGATTCAGTCAAATGCAGTAAAGTTGATTGGTAAAAATGGACAATGAGCTAAAAGATACCTTAAAAGCCACCCATGCAACTGTTTTTGAAGGTAAAAAATCGGAATATTCTGCAATGGCCAAGTCAGTCCCTTGATCTCATCCTGATTGAGCATGAAGAGATAATTAAAGGCAGGTATATATATATATATATATATACAAAATACATATTATATACACTACCAGTCAAAAGTTTGGAAAGCGGAAACAGTTGGTTTTTAATATGTTTTAAAGATGTTTCTTATCATCAAGGCTGTATTTATTTTATCAAAAATACAGGAAAACATATGTAATATTGTGAAATATTGTGGTGTGAAATAACAATTTTTTGTTTTAATATACATTAAAATGTATTTTATTTCTGTGATGCGCAGCTGAATTTTTTTGCATCATTACTCCAGCCTTCAGTGTCACCTGATCCTTCAGAAATCCTTCGAATATGCAGATTTTTTTATCAGTGCTGGAAACTGTTGTGCTTCTTTATATTTTTTTGGAACCTGCGATATTCTTGAATGAATAAAATGTTAAAAAGAAGAGCATTGATTTTAAATAGAAATTCTAGAATATTACCATTCAATAGTTTGTTTGCAAACAAACTTTGTTTATTTGAAAGAAATTAAAACTTTTATTTAGCTACGATGTGTTAAACTGATTTATGATATATATTGTATATATAAGGATTTAAATTTGTAATACATGCTGTTCTTTATAACATTTTATTTATCAAAGAATCCTGAAAAAAAGTATTGCATTTTCTCAAAAAATATTTGCCAACATTGATAATTCTAAGAATAAATCACAACATTGATCAAATAAATGCAGCCTTGATGAACATAAAAAGTTCTGATATATTTAAGGTAGATCATGGAACATGATCTTTACTTGATATGCTAATGATTTTAAGTATAAAAGAAAAATCATTTTTACCCATGCAATGCACTGTTGGCTATCGCTACAAACGCTATTAAGACTAGTTTTGTGCTCCAGGGTCACACATACAGTATTAATGCTTTCCAAAGCTGGCCATACAAGCTCTGCCATTTTGCCAGAGATTTTTATCTTCGTCTCTAATTGTATTGCAAATAGACATTACTCAGGGCTTGAACCCGCAGATGTTATGGATAACGGAAACAACAACATTGTTAATCCGCACTCAGAGCAGGCCACACTCCTTCCAGAAGCGCTGTCACTCGGCTGATAATGACTGCTTGTAAACCTGTGCTAGACAGAGAGGGAGGTGAACCTTCATTATCAGGGTTTCCAACGCTTCTAATCCTTTAATGATGGAGCCAAAGTGGCTGAGACACTGGATCAGGTGGACCCAAAGGTTATAATCCTGTTTACCCCTAAACGCAGACTACAGCATCTTCCTCCCAGAGCAGAGATCAGGGGAAATGATCTGAAATGTTGTCGTTGAGTGGGTAATGGTTTGGATGAATAAATGTGAAATGTGAGATGGCTTATATAGGTGTCAGTCAACTGTCAAGAATTTGGTGCAACCACTTCTCTGAAATTAATTTCAGTTTGTGGAACAGTACATTGGCAGTGCACAAAAAAAAATTCCTCAGATGTTTCTCTTTCACGGAGACATGCATGTTAAAAATGTGGCTCTTTCAGGTAACAAATAAATACTTTGATATTTCTCCTAAATTGAACGTGGATACAAATGAAACTTTTGTTGAAATGAAAGCATAGATCTATAAAACCAATGTTGATATAAATAGCTCAGATGGTTTGGAGCTCAGATCCAATTTGCTGAGAAATATTTCATATATGTCATTTTGAAATCTCAAACTTTTGATTGCAGGCTATTTTAAGCTTAGTTTGCATTGCTGAGATAGTCTCTGAAAAGACACTTCTTCTTCTTCTTTGTTTATATCCAGTGTTAAGACTTAAAGAATGTTTGTTATTTATTATGTTATGTGATAATAATTCATGTATTTATGTTACTGCTTATAATGAGTTATTGTGTCAGGTGTTCACATAAAAAATACCACATTTAGGTCTTTTGAGACGTCAAAGATTTTGAAAAGTATTTCTACAAATATATCAAGCATCACAAGGTTAATATTATTCTTTTAAATGACCAAATACAAAATTAATGTTAAATATTTAAATAATGTAATAAATAATGATAAGAAATATTTCTTGAGTAGCAAATCAGCATATTATAATGATTTCTGACACTGGAGCCTGATGCTGAAAATTCTGATTTAAATCGCAGGAATAAATTACAATATAAAATGCATTAACAATTATTTTACATTGCAATAATATAAAAAAATATTAGTGTTTTTACTGTATTCGTAATCAAATAAATCCAGCTTGCATAAGCATAAGAACAACACAGTCTCATGCCAACTCCTCATATTTTGATGCTTAGTCAAGACCTTTTTTGAAGCTCAAGGTACCCCCTTTTTCGTCATGAAGGGTCCTCCAAAAAAAAAAACAATGGCATTATTGCATACATGTAGAGGTGTGATTTTTCAATGTAAACAGTCAAAACTGTTTTATTTAAAACAATATTATTTACACATTTATGAGCACATAACCCAACCTCTGCCCCTGGACCTACCATCTGTCAGTAAAACACAGTATATAGCAGGCAGATACAAATACCGTCATCATTTATTTAAAAAATATTCATATTCCAAGTCTTTTGATCAAAACTGCTAATTTGTGAGAGAAATAGTCACTGTCTCCATCTTCCGTGTACTTTGCGCGATTTAAAAAGATAGAATCCTTACGTCAACGCTGTATGTGAAATGCCATTGGCTCTTGTGTATGTCGAGTTTGATTGTGTCATGCTACGGGACAGGAGTATGTTTTCTGAATGAGACGGGAGCGTGTTAACGGAGCGAGATCATTTTTATTGATTAAAACCTTGTGTTTTACTGTCTGCTTCTCATAAACTCTTTGGATGGCTTCAGAAGACTTGGAATGTGACACGACTTGTTTAATGTATTTATACTGCTTGTTTCTGATTAGTTTGTGCAATAAATACCTGTAACTACATTTGCCTGTGTGTGTTTTATATTGTTCAGAGGTGGGTAGGTTTAGGGTAGGGGTGGTGTTCGGGGCTAAAATAAAAGTTAAAAGTTATAAAATAAAGTTCTATATGTATGCAAACCATATAAAGCCAAACAACTGAAAACAATGGAGGAACCTTCACGTCGAAAAGTGACTAAAAAGGGTACCTTGAGCTTATAGAAAGGGTCTTGACCAAGCGTCAAAAAGTGACGAGGAGGAAGCCACTATGGAGCAGTTTATATTGTGGAGTAAGTTTCATCTAACAGTTAACTCCACCCGCACTTGCGTGAGAGTGCAGTCTAGTTTGATTGGCAGGTGTTAGATGAGGTGACTGAGTCATGATCGAGAGCTTTGTTCGTTCTCCGTCACACCTGGGGGTCAGCAGCTCCACCCACGGTGACCTCCACCTGTAGAGTTTCAGAAACTTAACGGAGCTAAGAATTCACTCCGCTTGTTGTGTTCAGTGTTCTGCAGACCAAAGACCTCAAATACATGTTTCCTCTCAAGTAATCTAGTAATAACAGTCATCTACATGCAGAAGTTCAAAGGCAATACATGAAGTGCTGTCGACAAGTACTTCAGCAATTACTGGGTAAGAACATTTTACATAATGCATTCTGACAAGCAGACAAAATGAATAAATAAGGTGTGGCTTGACAGCATGTTCATCTTAGAAAAACAGCTATATTTGACACGAGTGACACAGGCCTGTACAGGTACTGTAGTCCTGGAAGTTTTTCACTGAAAACTCCTGTCATTACACTGGCAAAACCAGCATAATTCATTTTATTCTATTTTTTTGTTTTATTTCTTCGAAGATTGTGAGAAGTCAGAAGCAGTGCAGTGTCCTTATAAGGAAAGCAGAAGCAGAAAGACTCTAATTAAGAATCAAATTAAATTTTTAATTTCATTTTATTTTCCCCTGTGGACCACAAATGGACAATCAAGCTACAGCTATAAGATTTCTGATCTGTATTCTAAGTATTTTCAAGTATCTAAGTATTTTCAAGTAATTTCATACTTTTGTGTGAGTATGAAGCATTCACTGAAAATCTTCCCATCCAGCATTCAGCTTTTAAACCTCATTATCCATGAAGTGAGATAAATTACATAAAGTAACTGTCAGTTTAGATATACTACACAGACAACAATCAATGGTGAAAAACCTGGAATGCCAAATTCAACATGAATGAGATTTCAGAGCTGCAGGAAGAATTTATTCATTTAGTTACAATAGCCAAAGCACTTGTGCAAATAATAAAATCAAGTATTAATTTCATTATTTTATTTTATTAGTTTACTAGCAGTGAAATGCCCTTATAAGGAAACAGGAAGATTCCTTTTGTATTCCACAGAAAGCCATTCGTGTTTGTAACACCAAACCTGACAATGTCTCAAAGAAGGTTTGGTTATTGCTTGGTTGACAATACTAACAACAGCAGCGCACATTTCATTCTCTCTGCCAGTTGACTAACATATTTAACATATTTAGCCAGAGAATGGCATTAAAGCCAATCCCATGCATGTGTTTACATGACATCACAACGAATTCCCATGTGTTTACGCATACAATATAAGAGGTAGATTTGAAGGGGAAATTAGGGTTAAACAGAGAACGTATTTTGGTAAAGTGAGGATATTGATATGAACAGACAGGAACGGATAGGTGCTGAAAATTCCAGAGTTTCTCTGGAGCCGAGCCAAGTGGGTGGCATTAGATGAACTCTGTACGGAGGAGAACCTCTGTATCACAGGCCCGCGCTTATCTCACAAACCAAAACAATGTCACCACACAGATTACTATTATTAAGTGGCATGACATTGTTGTGGAGAAGGAAATATGCGGGTGGATATGCCCTGCTTGGGTGGATCTACAATCTTTAACTGAAAGACAGGGGCCAAATCCAGAACGGGTTTTTGATGTCAAAGTCAGACTCCACCAGACAGGTTTGAGTTTTAGATAATAGCTGAAACTGGTTTGAATCATTTCAACTGGGAAGTGGAGAATTTCTGTCATTTGACTGATGTTTGGAATAACAAATAATCTGCACCCGTCACACAACAAACAGGAACATTCTTACAGCAACATCAGTGTAAAGTTATGCAGTAACACAAGAGCACATTATTATATTATATTAGCCTATATAATACTATATTATATACGCTCATGAATATCTGTAAGCCATACAGTCAGGTAATCACTACATTTGTCTAATATAATATAAAATATTATAATATAACGTAATATAATATAATATGCTATTTTATGCTACATTCAAATGCATCGTATTCAAACGTATTAGGCCAAACGTACATTTTTATATGTTAAATATTTGGCCTCTTGTCCTCAATAAACTCCTAATTTGCTGCTTATTAATAGTTGTTAAGGCAAAGGATAAAAGTTAAGGGATCTGAAAGATGCAAGGCATTAATATGTGCTTTATAAGCACCGCTAGTAATATGCATGTTAATAAGCAACTCGATAATAATGAGATTAAAGATTAGGACCCTGAACAAAAGTGTTACCAAATATTTCCACATGCCTCATTTTAACACCCCTGCAACAAACACTTAGTGATATTCAAGTAATTCACATACTTACTGAGACATTTCTTTGTGGAAATAGCTTAAGAGGTCTGGTTATGCCTGAGAGCTTTTTAAAGACAGGTGATTGATGACCTATATGGCAGTTGCTTCCTGAAGTAAAAGTATTGCAAATATAATATACTCTAAAGGATTTTGTATGTAAACCAGAGGTTTGGTTATTACTTCTATCTCTTTTATCAGTTTCAGCATTCAGGTTAAGCGATCCTGTTTTCATGACTCACTGATTAGACCGCATGTCTTACAGGGTAAATCATGTCATCTTTCCAGGAGAAGCCTACCTGTATCCCTCAGACAACAGACCACCTCCGGTCTAGGCGGTTTAAACTATCGCTCTGCTGAAGTCAACTTAAGTTGAATGGAAGCAGGATAGGGGCGCTTGAGATCACTATCTCTTGTAGCAATGTTAAACTTCTATGTTGAGCGGACCCGCATGTTTTACCAAAGAATCCTTCTCTTGATTTATCAGCTGGCCTGGCTTGTGAACGTGGCAAGTGTTCAGGCTGAAGAATAAGTGCAGTCCTCGTTAAACAATGGACAGGTTTTTAGGAATTTGGAAGTAGTAAGATTTTAAAAGAATAATTATGTGAGTGAAAACTTTCTGAAACCCAATAAAAAAAAAGATTACATCTACAGTAAAGGCTATGACTTCAGGGAACACAAAAATGTCCAGTTAAGCTCATCAAAGGCCATTTTACAACCATGAACTGTTCAAATATACATTTTGGTGAATTAATGACTAAATTGGATGCCAGTAGGCTATATTATAGCAGTTGCACTGCTTTTCTGCAATTGTACAGTTCACATAGATCCATATTCTTTAAGTTGCTCAGCCGTTTTAAAGTAAAAGGTCAGAAGAATGCTAAGTCTGTGTAAACCAGATAAGGCAAAAATGCATTTGACAAGTTCACGTTAACATTAGCTATAAATGCAAGATAAAGGTAAAGATATGTGACTTTCTGTCCACAATGGAAGGCATACACTCCCTGTAGTAAATGTATGAATTAAATAAAAAAGGGGAAGATGAAGTGGGGATGATTGAAAATTTGTCATCGGAGTGGCCACAATGAGCCTGCTCATGATGCAACACACACATATCATATGCACCTTTAATAAAAATATTTTATTTTACAGAATACAAAGCTGTACAATACTTTACAAAAATCACCATAATAATAAAGAATATTATTCACAATAATCTGAGAAAGTCCATACTAATGTCCCTTATATCATCACAGCGCAGGTCTCCATACACTCAGTCCGTGTAAGTCGTACACGTAAGGCCGATACGGATAGGATTTATAGACCGTCGCTAAAAGCGAAGCTCTGAAGAAGTCCTCCTCTGTAGCAGCCACAGCAGTGGCGTCGGGTTTCTGAAAGTCTGTCGTTAGCTGCCTCCGCTTGGTTTTATATCTCCTGTTCTGGAACCAGATCTTCACCTGCGTCTCCGTCAGGTGCAGCGCGCTCGCGAGGTGCGCGCGCTCGGGGGCACTCAGGTAGCGCTGGCGGCTGAACTTCTTCTCGAGCTCCAGCACCTGCAGGTGCGTGAACGCGGCGCGCGACCGCTTCTTCTTCCCGCCACCGCCGCCACCTCCCGCTAAATCCGCGGATGACTCTGATTTATCCTCAGGGCTCCGATAAACCGACACATCCTCCGAGTCTGTGAACGTAAGAACGATAGGTTTAGGATTTTGAACTTCTTTCCTATTTTTATTCCTAAACCTGACCCCCTTACATAAATTAACCATAATATAAAAAAACACAGTTAATGTAGTTAAACCATGGTGTTTATACAATTGGTTAATACATTAATTTTCATACGGCCAGTTGCTAACAGGAAAACTGGTCTCAAAACATATCCAAGTTAACCCGAGATCTGTACTAGCTAGCAAAAATACAATGTAAAGTCTACTTTTAACTAATTGCATAACTTATTAAAAATAACCATGGTTTTAGACGACTACAAAGCAAACCAACCAACCAAAAAGTGCTTGTAGTTATTACCAAATTAACCAAAGTTCTGCTAAGTTACACTAACTATACTAACACCCAGGCTAATTTTCGCAAGACTACCTACATAACGTTACCTAGCTACCTGCCTTCTAGTCGGGCTGGCAAATGATAGAACTGCCTGATCCTAACTAACTAAGCTACAAGTTAAGCTACTCAGAAATGCTCTTCGGAGTGCTGTACCTGTTCGTCCGCATGTGCTGTCGTCTCTGTCGCTCTCAGATATGC
>JAUCNO010000460.1:1593996-1619758 GCA_032353835.1 Enteromius viviparus
AACATTAATTTCTTTTCGACTGAAGAAAGAAAGACATGGACATCTTGGATGACATGGTGGTGAGTAAATTCCCAGCAGAAGTTTTTCAAAACTTCTCCTTTAAGGGAATTGTTGACCCGAAAATTGGTGAACTAATTTCAATTAAATAGTTACATTTGCAGAAAATGGAATTACTCTCAATGCCCTCCAAGATTTATTGTATCATATCACCAATGGATGCTCTGCAGTCAGAAGAAGAGTCCGAACAGCTGATAAAAACATCACAATAATCCACACCACTTCAGTTCATCCAATAATGATGAGTGGAGCGAAAAGCTTCAACAAGCCAATCCTTCATAAAGGGTTTTTTTTTTTACTTCAAACCATTGTTTATGGCTAATATAAGAGTCAATAATACTGCTCTCCAGTGAAAACACCGTCTGAATCAGGAGAGAAATACACACAGATAAAGCATCTTTTAAACAAACAATTCCATGGATTTTGATGTAAAAGGACAACACAGGATGGACTTTTCTGGACTAAGCATTATTATGGACAGAAGACTCTTCACTGTGACTTTTTCTTACAAACACTCGCTTTTTCACTTCACAAGACATGAAATAATGGACTGGAGTCATATTGATTAACTCTGATTATTGTGATGTTTTTATAAGAAGTTTGGACTCTGGCTGCCACTGCAGAGCATTCACTGGTGAGCGAATGATGCAATGCTACATTTCTCCAAATCTGTACCCATGAAGAAAACACATTTACATCTATATTACATCACTGCCCTGATTCCTTTAATAACATTAGTTACACAGAAACGGCAAACTTGACCTTTAAAAATAACTTACAACTTCAATAATATCAAGGTTGCTTCCTCAAAAATGAATATGGCCAGGGGTGACATATAACTTTGGCAGGTCTCAGATCAGTTCTAACCTTAATCGTTTAAAAAAAAGGCAGCATCTGAAATGGGTTCAGACGTGCAGCGGGGTGATGTATGGTTCATGGTTTAGCTGCCAGAGGGGTCTGAATGAGCCGCAGTCACATCAGCTGGCAGACAGACTCAGAAACCCACAGGACCGGGCCATGCTGGCATGCACTGAATGACCTACAGTCTGCAGGCACACTCACCTCATCTCATTTCACTCTCCTATATCTAGCCCTCACTTTCTGTGATCTTCACCCAGAGGGCAAGAGATGAAATCTTTGGGTCGGTTACAGTTATAAACGTCCAACAGCACAGACGGGTTCAATGAACCAGCGAGTGCAGCCAGAAAACAACAGCACCTAGAGAGTTTAGGTGAATCCTGGAGCTTATGGAAATGAGGTCTTACAAATTAAACTTTTTCATTTGTTGTCCTGAAGCTGGATTATGGAAATAATGTTGACAGAAAAAAGTTACGCAACGCAGCTCTCCTACTCCTTCAGGAAAAGACACTGCAGTCGAAGAGGCGTACAGTAATTGTGCCTGACTGCTTCTCATTCATTTTTCATTCCATAAACAGGAGAATTTATCTAGATGAATGCGCTGAAAGTTCCCAGGAGGGCTTTCAGGTTAGAAATAAAGCCTTATATTTTAAGCAGACAACTTCACTATTTAAGTTCTTGAGATTCCTGTAATACTGAGGGAGATTTTCCTTACACTCAGGCCAAGTACATTTGTCACGGTGTCCTGTAAAAGCCATAATTAAGACCCAATGTGTTAGCTAAGATTAGCGGTTGTCGCTAAGCACTTTAACTGTTTTACCAAATGCAAAAAAAAGAGATGTGGCAAGGATCAAAAAATGAATTCACTTAAGGGAATATTCCTAAGGTAATCCAATCAACTTCTTCAACAGGATTTTCACACTTGACTTCATAATATCCAGTTATATTGGATTCATAATATACAGTTTTGTTCATGTGAAACTCTAAAAAGGTCATAAAAAGTACTTTACAGCTTAAAAGACACACATTTTAACCAAAAAAATGAATGTCTGTGCTTTTATAAAACGCTAAGTTTCACATTTCTGATTTATTTCTGCTTCTGTCGTTAATGCCTCTCAATTACCTTGATTATTGCTTTTTATAGAAATCTCAAAAAGTGCTAAATATTCCAGAATGTATGTTTCTGTGCCACTAGCATCACCGAACAGAACTGCATATATAACTGTTTCCAAACAGGTTTCCAAAAGCCTTCTATTGGTTGGCCAAATAAAAAGCCCCGCCTCCAGTTTCACACCATTGGCTGAGCCAGTGCTGCTATGCTGGGTTGGTCAGGACAGACAGCACATAACAATACATATATTTAACCAGTTGATTACGTATAGTGGTGTATATAAACTATAAGATAGGAAAGAGCATTTTGACTCATTTTGAAGTATTACAAGATGTTTATTGACTGTGATTGGAACTCTCTGAAGAGTTGTGATGAAATCCAAATGATCACAAAGCATACTTTGGTATGTGAGAGAGTTTTAGCACTTAATGTACCTGAAACTACTACAATTCCCTCATTATTCCAACAGATTGCGACTGTGAAATTGTTTGGAATTAGGCAGAATCACTTGAAAAGCCATTAAATAACCACCAATCGTCTCCAAAAAGAAAAATGAACCATGGGAGTGTATGATGTCACCAGTTGTGCATGTATGACAGGCTCTGCGCTCGGCCAGCGGCTCCAGCTGAACCGTCTGTGCTTGTGGTTTTCCACGCCGAGCTATGAGGACGCAGAAAGAAAAAATTCAAGCACCACATTTCTTGGTGAGCGGTGCAACAGGGAATCAGGTCAAAGAGTGCTTTATAAAAACCACGCTGGGGAAAGAGACGGGGAACAACATTTGCCATGTGAGACTACAGCTGAGTGTAAGCTAGCAGTCAGAGCTTTGCGGCTTCTCTGTATGTTTGTTGTCTGGTGTATTTCAGTTTATGAATTAAGCACTTACATAAGACGTGAGAGAAACGAGGGCAAAGCCTCAAAGTCTTCACATTTTGAGTCAACATGAAATCGGAGTTCATCTTACGGATTAATTTTTCACCAAAAATTTAAATTAATTTATCATATAAAGCTATGTGGACATTAATCTGATATTTTGAAGAACCTGCACAGTGTTGCTTAAGAATAATAAAAAAAACATTAAATAAAACTCACAAAAAAGTCCCTACAACTTCTATGCTCTATTCCAAGTCTCGTCAGATCATATGAAAATTATATGAAAAATATGAAAGTTATTCGTGATAATTATGAAATAAATATAGAGGTATTTTCTTCCACACTGTGACATGCATGTGAGTTAAACAGATTATCAACAGAGTAAATTTAGGGAGAGACTTAGGTCAGGACTTAATGGGAGTAAGGTGGGTTCTATGCTTTGAGTGTCGATTGGTTGGTTGCTTTGCACTCAAAAGTGGAAGCAGATGATGGAGAGCTTGAAGAGGCAGGGTTTAATAGGACTAAAAGATTGGAGAAGACTAGTGTAAGTCTGGTGTTTTATGACATTAAAAATGTAATATACATGAATGAAATGTTCACAATAAGACATGCATTTTGAAAATATATTTTCATTTCATTGCTGACTTACAAGCTAAAGCTATGTTGTTTTTTTATTGCACTAATTGGTGGGTCCACTAGGTGGCAACACTCATCGTTTTTGAAGATCTAGTCAAAAACAAAAACTGATAGATCAATGAAGATAACAGAAGGCAAAAGTGAAAATGACAATAATTAATATGTAAGGAACTCAAAAGATTGCCATGATTGTTCGACTTGAATATAAAAACAATACAACTTTGTGTTGCCCTCTACAGGCCAGGTGATGTATGAAATGTCGAACATATGGCTGTGGTCAATTGAGGTCACGGCCAATTGAGAATACTTTGAGGACTACAACATTAGATAGACTTCGCTATGCATGAAACATAACTGTAAGCGGAAAAACTAAGTACACCCCAAAAAGTAAAACTCTGGCATTTAGTCTATTGGGGATTTGTTTCTACGGTTGAACACAAAAACATTTTTGAAAATGACACTATACTGAAGCCGGTAGGGTTTAAATGCACATGGTTTTGGAGTCTGTTGACTTTCAGTGCATGGAAAAAATGGGTCTACAAATGTTTATCCTTTGGGTCCCACAAAAGAAGCAAGAATGGTATAAAGAGATGACAAAATTGCATGAAAATGTTTGCATGAAAATATTTGCAGTAAATTCAGTGGAACATTTTCCTAAAAACCTGATTTATAAACAAGTAATTCATTGTGCTAGTGTAAAGAATGGAATCCAATGAGCAGATCTATATGTCGTGTGCATTTTAACAGCAACACTGTTTGACAGTTTGATCGTTCTACCACATCTATTTGGATGATGTGTAAATACGACACATTTCATCTGTGACCCTACCCGCTCTCGTACACACAGACCTCTCGTCTCGCATAATCTCTGTTACAGCTGGGCCGCTTGGGTCCTGTCCAGAACCAATCCCAAACCCCGTCCTCTTCTAACACTCAGATGTGAGAGGGATGAACCGTCTGTGCACATGTTTTGTTCTCCAAAGTTATAGATTCAGGTCAGAGAGCCAGGCACTATGGATATTGACATCACAGTTAAGCTATTAGGGGATCGGCCAATACTTTTTCCTGACAAGTGCAAACTTTGACACAAAAATGAAGGCCATTACTTCCGCAGTTAGGTCAACTCTCAAAATCCGTTTGTTTGGACGTTGTGGTGACGGAGATATTAAACTGTTTATAAAAGGAGATAAACAGCTGTGAAAGAACAGATAATCAGCGTATTGTGTCATAACTGACTCACAACAACCTGTGTAAATACATGGACTCCTTTTTACGAAAAGTTCACGCACCAAATAAACAAAAACTCATTTATAGAGAAAGCCGACAGGGCCACTTCTCGTAGCTAGGCTAACTTGAATGATGCATGAAATGCGATAGCGAGGAGTCACCAACCAAAGCAGAACCGCTTTGGCTTAACGACGCTGGAGAGCCTGAATCACAGAGTGACAGAACAATCCGGGAAGTTAATCCTAGTATGAGATCGACGCCCCCTGAGCCTTTGCGGGTCAACCAGCCTAATCTGCCTGGAATACCAATTTCAGCTGGTGGCCTGCGTTATTGTCCTATAGCCACTTGTTAAGAGGAAAGTCTGTCTCTCAGAGGGGTGAAAATGTAAAAATGAACAGCCAAGGGCCCCATTCAGCTGCAAATGAGGACATAGAAAAAACAGGCCTGAAAGAGGAAAAAAGAGGAAGATGAAAGAGAGGGAGTTAGGAAGGAGGTGGAGAGGAGTAGCAGACAAGTTAATAGAGACCAAGATCCCTGAGATTTTACACGTCTCCGGAGTGACCCCTGTGTGAGCTTCCAGAAACTTGGATTCATTTCAATCCATCCACTTAACGGTGTAAAAACCAATCAAATGTCAACCTGCAGGTGGCAAAACAAAGGAAATCCTTCACATCCCACCACAAGCTGAAGATTAGAGTTAATGTTCTGTCGGCGCGCTTTCGTCCCTAGATATTACATTCAGTGGTTTTTCTCAGTTTCATAGCAGATCAGTTAATGCTCAACCTAAAAAAAACTGTTTCGCCATCATTCACTCTCGGGTGATCCCAAACCTGTATTAATGAAATTACGGCACTGAGTATAAAGTTACCGCAAAAATAAACTGGTTTCCCAAAAAACTCCCCTTGTCTGTCATTGGTTGGCCAAAAAGGTAACACCACCCCATTGGTTAGGCCACTTTCACTCTGTTGGGTCAGGATGTTCAAACAAACAGTCTCAGTGTTTAGGGAAATCCAGACACCAACAGATTACTTTACCATATCTCTGTATATTAACTTGGATTAGAGAAATAGCTTTAACTCAAAATAAAGTTAAGGTAGGCACCTTTAAGAAATTTCAAGCATTAGTTAGATTCTCAAAGTTTAGGCATGCCATATTTGGGATTATTCCTTCTTGGTAAACATTTTCAGCTGTGAAACTCAATAACCTCTTCTTGGGGAATGATAAAATAAGGACGCTTGCCCTGACAATACAAAATGTGAAAATAGACAGCACTTCTCTTGGGACCCGAAGAATTAATTACTTCCCTAGAGCTACTAAACCGTAATTATATGAGACATAATTGGTTGAATTCAGGTCGAGATAAAGTTATCCTCCGGAATATGTGGGTATTTGATACAAGTCTGGTCTAGCCATGAAATTGGGGACATCGAGCTTTTTTACTTTGGTTGTGTTTCCAACGGCATCTACTACATTTGCAGTGTACAGTATGTATACTGTGTACAGTACATGACTTTTAATTTGTGTAACATAAATAATATAAAACATGATTTTACGATTACCCATTCCATTGGTCTGCCAAGAGTCATCTTTTTTTTCACATTTAAAAACGCAAAATAACCATGTTTGGTTCTGAGAGGACAACAGGGTGCTAAATCATGTGACACTATGCAGCACTCCTACAGTTTCACATATCTAAAATTAAAAAGTATGCAGTAATAATTGTTGGTGATACAACAAATACATCTCCTACGTCATAATGCAATTTTTGCAATGGATGACGTAGTGCACCCTTCACAGGAAAACCGAGCCGGCCCGTCACTACGTCATACAACAGAGTGACATGGCAAAGAGGGGGATGTTCCAACCCCAAAACTCAGAACACTATCTGGGGAATAAAAATGCATTGCTATAGCAACCCAATCTGCAACTTTGTTGCAATCCATCCCATAATAACAAAGTTTTGCACATACTTTTAACTGCAATTTATACTTCAAATAAACAAATGTCAATCGTTAGCGCACCGTTCGCGAATATTACAGAAACTTTCGCGAAACTTTTCGTAAACAAAACGAAGAAAACTTTCCAGCGAAAGAAGACACCGCCAGGTAACTATTTTCGTGTCTGGTATCAAAACATCGCGTAATCTCTCAGAAATCGTTGTGTCAACAACACTTTGCGCAAAGTATGTTGCTGTTTACTGACGCCGCGGATCGCGTGTTTATTTTGCGCTGTCATCTACAGTTTATAGTTCGCACAGTATCACGGCAGCCTTACGTGGCTTGCGCGAAAGCTTGCATCTTATCAAAGCAGGGTAAATAAATGTCTTTCGGGCTCACCGGCTTTGCAGGGATCTTTGTAGTCGATCACATCTGACGGGCTTCTGGTCTCCACATAGTAGCCGGGGTCAATCGCGTCCAAATCGAGCGCTGCGAGCACGGCGAAGCTGGAGAGCAGGAACGCACACCTCGCTGCGAGGTCCATGATTGGGCTAGTGGAGCAGGAATAGAGGTACAGACGGACAGAGATGATCGGCGGAGGGAGGGAGGAAAAATGGGAGGATTTAGGGGAAATGAGATCCCTCTCGAGGGCGGGTTTAAAAGCGCAGCTCTGCCTCCACACACACACACTCTCTCGGAGAAGGACACACTCACGTTGTGTTCCCATAGCAGTGAAGTGATTTGTGCAGCTGGGCTGTGTGCCAGTGCATAGGTTGCAAACTTTGTAGGAGAGAGGTTGGTGCTTCTCACACTGGTTTGTGACATGCCTTTGTGTAGGCCTATGCCGAGATCCCGGTGTAGGCTACCTATACGGTGTGTTCCCAGGGTGTATTGTGTGCTGTGTTACTGTGCTTATAGCAGTTCTTTAGGTACTGTGTTCACTGTGAGTGCAGTTCTCTGTATATAGTACACTCTCAGAAAAAAAGGTACAAATGTGTACTAATATGTACACTGTAAGTAATATTTGTACATTAAGATAGCCTAATAGGTGCGAATGTGTTCAATTTAATGTTAAATAGGTACACTTCAAATTCTAACATGTAGGCCTACCATTTAGATACTTTTATGTACATTTTAGCCATATACCTTAAGCATGGTGCAAATAAGGCACAAAGGTGTAGCCTAATCTTTGAAAGCGTATGTAACTTTTCTTCTGAAATGTAAGGTAATGTGTATAAAATTGGGTTTGCAACACTCTCTGTGATTTTCTGTTTTTACAGTGTTCCAGGTATGCTCTTTACATACTCATCCATCAATGATGGTCAAATTAAATATTTAAGTGATGTTGAGGTTCACTTTGGCTGAAAATGTTATGGAGAATAAATTATTAGTATACTGCATATAATGTAGACACAAGCTAAGTCAGCTGTGGCACTGCAAATATTTAGCAAATAAACAGTATATTCCATCTCAGATTCTAGATGTGTATGAGATCTAAAGTGTATGACTCAACAATTTAATCTCAAAGTGTCCTGATAACATTTGCAATAATTTATTTTGCAATAATGATGATTTATGGTTTTTATGTTCACCACAATTTAAGGCTTTGGAAAGTCATTGCACTTTAAAAGAATATTTCCATCCGTATTTAGTTTGCAAATTCAAATATCTTAATTTACTTAAGTTAAGATGCAAAATGTGAAATTAAGTGAGTTTATGCTCAAAATCCAGAACTAACCATATACCAATGGAGCAGTATATAATATAATAATATAAATGTATGTACAAATATTCTCTACATATGTGTGTGTTTATATACACATAATAAACAAATACAGTACACATATATTATGTAAACGTTTTTAAAATCACAATTAATAATCTAAAAGAACTAATCCAGTTTTATTGTTTTAACACATTCCCTTAAATTGTCTTCATTTGGTCTCAATAAAGTCTTTAAAAAGCCATGAGTCTACCTTCATAAAAGCTGCAGAAACCCTCATTTGTGATATTGTTAATCAAATCTACCACATTGTTACAGACTGACAATCTCAGTAAGTGATGTCATCGGGGGCATCACATTGCATCAACGACACACTGTCATTTGTCACCAGTCAACATCAAACTAACAGCACATTTCATACCGCGAAGGCATGTTTCTCATTGAGTTAGAGCCTCCAAGCATGTCATTTGTTACAGATGAATTACTTAGAATGTCTTTGCCATCAATACTTTTGTTGTACAGATTTTACATGATCCATTTGCCTAGTTTAGTATTCCCTCTTTTTCTGTAAACAATAATTCACTCGTGTCATAAACTCTATGATTTATGTTGAATTAAGTTTCAAACCATATACAGAAACCACCATAATCCAAATATATAATAAACTCTACGTTTGCCATCGGTTTTGTAGTAAAATATGGGGAACTACATTTGGGCCTGCTTCTTTTCTTTCTGTTCAAGGGGAATTACGTTTTTTTTTCTCTGGAATAATGGAATTCCCCTCGAATACATCTGTGGGGATATGTGCTGTTACTTTATTATGAATGTAATGATGATGTGCAGCATAACATTTGACTCCCACTGAATATTACAGTATTGTTTGCATGGATCTGATACAATAAGTGATCCAACTTGACATTGTGTTCCCATCAAATTACTGTTAGAGATGCCAAAAAATGAAATAAGTCTTTAGTCACTTCCTTTCAATACACAAATTCATCATAATGATACTGGAAGGAAAATCCCCCCTGCATTTGAGTCCATGTCAAGTAGGGAGTTTAAGTATGTCTATTGTTCATCTTGTCCTAGATATTACAGAGACATAAATGCTCTCAACAGCAATCTCATGATTTCAATATGTCTCTTATGCACTGAAAAAAAGCAGAAATGTATTCTACCTCATACACTGGACTCAACTGCATATGTTTTGTTATATGCTTACCAAAATAATCAAGAAACATTAAAATATATAAAGTGTTTCCATAGTCTATGCAGAAAAATGTTAGCAAATGTAGTCAAATGTCTGTTATATAATATTTTATATACTAGTTACACAAAAGCAGATTCGAAATAGCAATGAAAGCTGATATTACGTAACTTTAATTTTAATTATCAAACACAATGTTATTTTTTATCCGCCACGATAATATTATAACTTCAAAGTGAAGACAGAAAGAAAATTGTTGCGCTTTTTCACATTAAACACACTGAATGAATCAGTGATTCAAACAAATCGGTTAAACAAATGATTCGATTGACTCACTTATAAAGACACATAAATCTATAAATGATGTTGTCAAACGATTAATTGCGAAGTACAAAATAAGGTTAACATAATATAGTTGTGTATATTTATTTAGTATATATAAAAACACACTCATAGCCTACAACATATATTTTGAAAATATTTGCATGTTACATGTATTTACATTTCTAGCACATATAAACATATTTAATGAATAAACATAACATTTTCCTTAAATATAACACATAACTCTACTTTGAACGTGATTAATCGTTTGACAACACTACATAAATATATGTATAATTATATATTAAATAATTTTTTAAATATATAAATTTATGATATTTTTCCAGAGGGGTGAACATTTTCATTTAGTAGAATAAAGAATGAGGAAACCTGTTAATCATAAATCTTCTGTCCTGATTGTTGATATTGAAGCAACTGAACGGCTTGATTTCTGGGAAAATAGCGGTCATAATGTGAATACACAGTCTTTGTGTTTCATCATGATTTAAATGTGTCATAGAAGTGTCAGTGGCTTCATGGATGTGAAAAGATACTCATCCAAGTGGAGTTTTCTGTGACCTCTCATTTTGAATCAATGTTTGGACAATAACCCAGCTTGATATAAACTGTTTTTTGTGACTGTAGTCAAGTGTGCATATCCTGTTTGATATGAGTCAGAAGTTAAAGCTAACGGATTATAGGAGAACTGAGATTAAACACAACAAATCCTTCACGACCGGGAATTCTTTAGCAAGCATAATCAATTTTGATGTAGCCCACACAATCCTGGAACTAATCTTAAAAGAATCACTCCTGGATGTCAGCCTACACTCATTATTCTATACTGAGACTGTAATGGCACCATTATATCATAACCTTTCAATTTAGTTAAGAGGGACATGACAGAAAAACCAGGGCAGGTGGTTTTAATAGTAGCATGCCCACGGGAACTTGTGGACCGAAGATGGACTGGATCCAATATTTCTGGATTTTGACAATTTTGACAAGCTCTGCCATCTAATCGTCTAATGTGTTGAAGACACAAACTGCTGCATTAATCAGTGTCTAACACTCTGTTTCATGCTTGTCAACCTCCACTGGTTTCCCTCATTAGGGCCAATAATAACAATCAGCAATCAAAACAATTGTGACTTAATCAAGCAGACGCATTATTACCCCCGTTGGCATAATCATAACGGTTATTTGAAGGACAGATACATCCTGATGTCCTGAGGAATGACTGATGCGGTGAAAAAAATCTATTAAAAACTCTCATGTGGTCTTCTAAACGGCTTGAATTTATTATCAGTATTTTGACAGTTTAATGATCCAGTTTTCTCAGGCTCTTTATGGCGGTGAGGGAAGGAAGCACAGGCTCTGCTGGGGTTCTGTGCTGAACCTTTAACAGCACACTGTATCAAGCAGACTTAAACATTTTATACTGGCAAATCATTTTTATGAAACAGAAGGGAGGAAAAGTGTCAAGAATAAAGACAGTGTGTTTTGCAATAAATCAGTTTGTTCACATAAAGAACTGGCCGTGAGGCTGTACAGCCAGAGCGTGACAGAAAAAGGGAAATAATACAAAATAGACAAAGGAGTAAGTCAAGTTTTCAGTCCATGTGTGCAAGAAAGTGTCTATAGATGGCGGTCAGCAGTCTTTTTACATGGGTTTCTGCAAGGGTTTCTCGGTTCATCTGTTGGATGCTCATTGGTGCCCATTTCAGCTTCATATCGTCCATTTCAGAGTTTCTGGTCACTGCAAGATAAAATATTGATTGATCACATGACCTTAACTATATAATACTGTGCTTTGGATGAGTAACTTTCCAAGAGTGATCATATTTCTTATAACGACCGCATCTTTTCAACATAGACCTACATTTTATTTTTTACATGTTTGTTGTTGCATTCATTTGTTAGAGAAAACCATGTAGCATATATGTGTTGTATATAAATATAAATATATTTATATAATTAATAAATATAAATGTGTTTTTTTTATGCACTGTCAGTTTTAAAGTATTAGTTTAATAAAAATATATTAATGGATCCAATAATTCTGGGGCCATATATTTTTAAATAGATTTTAGATAAATTCTTATAGTATATTATATGAATTGTAATAATAATAATAATGAGAACGAGAATCACATTAAGTGAATATAACAATTGCAAAAGTACACAAGTAAACCACAAGGAAACATCATAGTGACGAGAATTTAGTAATAAATTTTGGATTTTGACTAATTTTGTTATTATGATTATTTTTAATCTGTAGGTGAAATATGGCTTTGGCATTTTATTCACTCACTCAGTCATTCAGCAGTGACTCTTGTTCCTGTAATGCTGCTAAAATACATCTCTACAAAGTTAACAGATTACAGTTATCTGTGCTCGGTCCAGTCGTAGTATTTCTATGACTCACAAGCATTCTTAAATGAACCAAACCATTATGAATACCTAAGCTGATCCAAAACAAAAATGACAAGCATGTAATTATGCTCTTCGCAGTGATTAAGCAAATAATTACACCTCATCTCTCTGCATGGTCAATGAGACGGTTACTACAGCAACCGCTCCGACGACACACTGCAGAGCGAGTAAACATCATCTGACACAGAAAAAAAGGTAAAACTCCCCCCAA
Organism: Enteromius viviparus; assembly: GCA_032353835.1. Taxonomy (NCBI): domain Eukaryota; kingdom Metazoa; phylum Chordata; class Actinopteri; order Cypriniformes; family Cyprinidae; genus Enteromius; species Enteromius viviparus. Next base: position 1,606,597 of record JAUCNO010000460.1, read on the forward strand.
ACAGACTAATCAATGTTCATGAAAATCCTAAATGACTTTGATGAGCTCCTCTAATTTGTCGAGTGTGAGTCAAAGCAGAGGGAGGCCTGAAGACACGGTGAAGAGACCTGCTGTTCTGTTTGGCTCTGCTACTCAGTGTGCTTGTGTCACTGATCTATATATAATGACTATAATGTTTTTTATTATAGATCAGTGGTGTGTGTGTGTGTGTCACTCACCTGCTGCTCTGGTGCGCAGTGAGCGGCGCGGGCGCCCCCGTGTGGCTGAGAGCGGGAATTCTGCTGGGCTGCCCGCGCAACGTCACCGTGATCGTGGTGGGAGCTTTCAGTCCTGCACACAACACACACACGATTACACGCACATATTTCTATTTCATGGAGACTTTCTATAGACATAATCCCCCGGTTTTACAGACAAGAATTAAACCTAGCCCCAGACTAAAATGTAAGTCTGAGCTGTTTCAAATGAAACAAACTTGCACTGACCGATTTTAAAATTTTTGTTTTGTCTCCAAAAGGACACCAGTAATGAATTTATTAAAATAAATATTTCTAAAGCAATGCAGGCAGTTAGTAAGGTTCTAAAAGACTGAATATGTGGCTCCAACAACGTGATCAAAGCTGAGGGTTTGTCAAGATTAACATATACTGCTCTCTCTCTCTCTGAATGTTGACACTGCCATTCTTAAAATACTTGATACAATGCTTTTCAACTTTGCTTTTCAACTAATTTTATTAGAAAATCTGTACTTATGAACACCATTGAGAAAGGGGGTTGAACTTTCTTGATTTCTCCGCTTTAAACAACACCTTTAAAATAAATTGGATAAAAACTTTATCACCACATCTATATGGAATCTGATCCTATTTTTTCTAAACTAGGGGGTTTATGCTTTTTATTAATTTGTAACTATGATATTATGAAAATCCCTGTCAAATTATCTCTCCATAGACAATTTTACACTTCACTCGTATCTAATGTGGGACAACAAGAATCTGCTGTACGAACACAAATCTGTCTTTTTTGAAAATTGTTTTGTGTTGGTATTATGTTTGTGTCTCAACTTTTCAATCAAAATGGTTTGATGTGTAATTACTCTGAATTTTAAGCATGGAATTCTTGTTAGTCTGAAAGAGTTTGCCATTGTTGCTGATGCTGCCACATGGAGCTGTCATGCTTTTTAGAGGTCTTTCTTTTTCAATCTCATGCCAGTAAGAGGATCTTTGTAATACATATGTTGGAAGACAAAAAATCAAGTAATAAGTAAATTAGAGTGTTATTTCAGATGGAGTCTATTTCTGTGCCTTATGTAATCTCTTATTGAAATGGTTTAGTAAGTGATGTTCCCTGGAAGAAAGTTTGGTCACAAATATTTAATTACTTAAAAAATGAGAGAAATTGCATTTAAGTTGATTCATAGAATTGACCTGGATAAGTGCTCTCTTAAAAGACTTCAGAAGGATATTAACACCAACTGCTGTTTCTGTTTAGATAACTTTTCAACATTTTTTTCTGGAATTGCTCTACATCATCATTTTGGTGTGACATTCTTGACTTTGTCAAATGTTATGTGAATATTAATTTTGAGTTTACTTTCACGAATGTGGAAAAAAAAGTGATACCTTCATAAACCTTTATTTTCCTGTTTACTAGATATAATATTCATAAATGTACATTTTTTAAATGCAAACTTATTTTTTTAATATTTGAACTTGAATGAAATGAGTTATCTAAGAATTAAAGCAGTAAAAAGATGGCTTTGCTAAAGGACTTTGCACTTCCTTTGGACTGAGGGACTGAGAGACTGAGACCCTGGACAGTTATTGTATTGTTATGATAACTGATGGCATTTATTATTGTTTGTTTTTTCACAAACTGACAAAAAAAAAAGAAGAAGAAAGAAAAAGATATTGGAACAGTCAATGAAATAAAGTGAGAAAAATTTAGTTGTGGCGTTTCCGAAATGTAGAGAGCGTCGCGAAAACCAACCAGCAAGTATATTATTCATTGTGTAGGTCATGTGCAGGTGGTTAGGTGATGAAACATATAAATGAGCTTCATCCGTGAGCATGATTTGTGAAAACAACATCTCCCAGTGTTCAATGCTCCATCATTGTGCCATCGAACTTCACCTCTAGTGACCTCTAGTGGAGAAAACTTACATATTGTGTATTTAAATATTCTTAATTAACTAAGCCTTGTCTGTAATATTGAGTTTTATATTTGTATAAGTTGTATCTAAAAAAACAAACAAAACAAAATACAAAAATATAAAAAAATAACATACCTGTCGGGTCATACCAAGACCTCTCTCACACACACTTTACAGGGATCTCACAGCCTACTAGAACAACTGGCCTGCCAACTGAGCCTGGTTTCTCCATTCTGAGCTGTGGTTCATTCGATTACAAAGATCCTATTGAAACTGAGCTGATCTAGACAACCATGTCTCTGCATTCAATAAAATAATGCCTTTAGCGGAAAATTTTGTATTTAATCTCGTCATAATACATTACTGACGCTATTCTCCAAATTTGATAATGTTCAGTGCTTTGCCAATATCTGTACTGTTAAAGGCGCTATATAAATAAAGGTGAATTTGATTGATTGATCGACTAACTAGGAAATATCCTTAAACAAATAAAAAAAGGTTTTACCCTCTAATTGTAAATAGGCCTAATTATTAATTCATAAATGCATGCATGAATGAAGAAAGACACTTTTTTGTTGTTCATGCCCATTAGTAGCCATCTCATTCACTCATAAGAGTGCATCTTATTCATTACTTGCTTATAACATTTAATTTAGTCATTTGGGAGATGTTTTCATCCAAAGCGACTTACAAAGCAGGTGAATGGAAGCAATCACAACCAAGAAATGAGCGATGGGCCTTTGTTTAGAGTCAAGTCTTGTCTTCGGTAGCAGATATCTGAGTGTTGGATTATTGTGATATCATTATTTGCACGCACCTAAGCATTGTTTACAGCTGTGGGATTAGCATTAAGGTTTATCACAAATTCAAAAGCCCTTACATTGTTTACTGTACTCTCGGGTTGGCTGGCCAACACATTTTAGGTTTACAGCAGAATATGATTCAAAAAAGTGTTTTTTTGCCTACAAGACTATTATCTTTTAAGCATTCCTAACATTTGTACTAAAATGGGACCAAAGGTATTTAATAAAATACAAAAACAAAATCGAACAAGTAGATAGGATAGAGATAAAAGGGAATGCTAAAGTTAGGTCATTTTATAATAAAAGAATCGAAGACAAGTAGATAGGATAGAGATACAATATAGTGATAATGTAGTAGGGGAATTTTTTATAATAAAATAAAGTTAAAATAGAAAAAGGAAAGTGCAAGTCCTTTTTTTTAATAGATAAAACACGAGTAGAATAGGATAATTAGAATAAAATGGAAAGTGAGAATTCACCATACTCATATTTACAATAAAATTTGTCTAACTTGTAATAAAGCACATTTACCATGAAGAGTTGATTAAATATGTTTTTGTTCGTTTTTGTTTTATTTAATTCACCTCCTATAAAGCCTTTAGTGAAAAAGTTTTGTTTATCTTCATTTGGAATCATTTCATAGTAAACAGCAAAACACTCCGTCTGTTCATACTTTTTTTAGTTTTAGCTTCAACAATATTAAAAGCCAAATAAAATTGAATCCCTGCAGATTTCATTGTAAAGCGTTTAGTCCAATGCTTGATGAAAAGATACCAGTTTTCTAATGTTGTGTATAATCCATTTTGTGAACAATAATCAAAGGTCGCATAAACGTCTGTATGTTTGTGGGATGACAGTATTGTGCTGAGGGGTCAACGAGAGGCGCCACAGATCAAGCATGTGTACAGTAACAATACTGCTTGCTACTATATACTACATACAGAATACTATCATTATTAAACGTGCTATAATAATATTCCTGTCAATAAATACTTGAATATTTAGTGAGTCAATTTGTATTAAATCTCGTCTGCCTGCTGCACACTACAAACAGACTAGCATAAAAATACTAAATATTAGCGTAATGTACACAGTACTACACTTAGTATTGCATTTGACCAAATATAATCCATAAATGTTTTTTTTTGGTTTTGCTATTTATTTGAACTGCATTTAAATAATGTAAACTGCTGCAACAAATAAAGAACACATGCATGCAGCTGGGAGATGAAAACAGAATAATAACACAAAGAAGAGGTAAGAAAAATGGTTTGCTGCTGGGGATTTAATGAATGTCTTTGTGAGTGGAGCAAGCCTTATGATTTACATACTCATCCAACAACAAAAAAAACAGGTGAACAAATAACAAAACAGAGAACAAAGCAAACAGAAAAATGGAACATAAAAGCACAACAGTGAGGTGGTCACATTAAGCATGAATGAAGCCATTTTTACACAAATACTCAGCTGTAACAGTCGCTTGAGTTAAAGGTCGACCCCTAAAATGCACACCTTGTGTAAAAGGGCATTGTTTTTGTAAGATCTCGCAATAAAGCGCTTCACATGCATGTAAAAACAGTACAAATCTACACCTTTATGGTACATATTTACATGCTTCTCATGGACTCAAACCTAGTGTAGCGTCCCTACTCATCGCGGACGCCTCTGTTTGGCTCGCTGTGTCATCAGCGGCGACGAGGACGTACCCGTGCTTTGACTGGAGACGTGCGCCAGTCCTGGCAGGCTGTTGGCTAGCTTAGCCAGGTTTCCGTTGGTGAGGAGCTGGTGGATGGCGGTGGTTTTGGTCATCGCGGATCCTGTCGTCACAACTGGGACCGTCCGCACAAGTGTGCCGCTGCTGCTCAACACCTGACCCTGACACTGCGCCATCCCCCCGGAAACCTGAAAACCAGCACGCACACACACAGGGCATTACACATCAGGTGGACTATAATGGAAGCAACAGAGCTTTTAGACAGAGATGTGTTTTTAGGCAGTGTTAGCACCTGTGAGGTGGAGGAGACGCCTGGGGATTTAGTGTTGATCTCCTGCAGACTGAGGCTGAGGCCCTGTAGCAGACTACTGGCAGAGGGAGCTGCACACACAGAGAGAGAGAGAGAGTCAGAAAGGTGGATATGTAATGCTAGTCCAAACAGTTGATAAAATCATCACAATAATCTATAAGCAATGCACAACACTTTTTTCCAACCATCACTTCAAGTTAAAATACTTAGCTTAAGTGCTCTATCCATAATATTGCTTTCTACAGTGAAAAATTTGTCTCGCCTGAATCAGGAGAGAAATATGCATAAATAAAGCACTATATACAAGTACACTAAATATAGTACATTATTATATAGAATACAAGAAGTATACTAAACAAATATGTTGATGGACTTTGATGTGAGAGGACAAGAGCAAAAGGATTTTTTCACTGGAGGAAGCATAATTATGAAATATTTTGGCTAGAAGAGATTATTTTTTTAAAATGTGTTTCTAAAAAGCAAGTGAGTGATGCAATGCTAAGCTTCCCCAAATTTGTTCTCATGTAAAAAACAAACAAAAAAAAATCTATTCTTATTTTTGCATAGTTTGCACTGGAATAGAGTTGCCAGAATCAGGTAGAACAAGGCACAAAGTGTATCCTTCTGGATAAATGTATTTCAACTCCTGAAATCTGGCAACCTCATTCAATGAAGCTCAGAGGCTTGGTTTTTCTTTTTATTTAAACTTTGTTAAATATGCTGTTTAATCATATCACAGTGTCTTGTCTAGGTTATCAACCTCTATTTATCATAATTTTCATACATGAAATGAACACTAATTGTCCAGTGATCTTGTTGGCAGAATGCATTAGTGCTGGCACCTTGTGCAGTGGCAGGGGCCTGAGCTTGGACAGGAGAGGAAGAACCGGACATCACACTCCCCTGCAGGCTGTGAAACGGCCCTTCACTGGACACATCTGCCAAACCTGACCTAAGAGCACAGAACAGTATTTTTTTCTTCAAGTATATACATGTGTTATATGTAAAAGTGGAAACAAACTAAATTCATGATCTCATTCAAAACGTGACACAAAACCATAAGCATAATTGTTTTAAAATTGAAATGTATAAGTCATTTGAAAGCAGCTGAAGAAATAAGCTTCTCACTGATGCATGGTTTGTTAGCATAGGACTATATCTGGACAAGATACAACTATTTAAAAATCAAAAATCTGACGGAAAAAAAAGAAGAAAAAAATCAATGCATCAATACATATTACTAAATTAGAAATGAAGTTTTGACATGGTAAGAAATGTACAAAATATCTTAATGGAACATGATTGTTACTTAATATCCTAATGATTTTCGTCATTAAAGAAAAATTAATCATTCCGACCCATACAGTGTATTGTTGACTACTTCTACAAATAAACCTGCGCTACTTAAGAGTGGTCCAGGGTACCATTAGGCATGACATCGTCTAAATCATTGAAATATCACAATAACAACACTCATCTAAATCAAGCAAGATCATCATTACACAAGAATACAAACAGCACTGGTCATTTCCTCAAGATTTAAACACCATCATGATGGTTACGTGGGAAAACAGTGAATACCATTTTTAAAACATGCAAACTCTATTTTGATAATATCACATTATGTTGCTGACCCAGGTATTTCTGCTTCAGTCCCAACTATTGTCTACTCTGTACTCATTTGACTGTTTTTGTGTGAGTGTAAAGAGTCTTAATTTCTCTTGTACGGTCTGGTTTGAAAAGATAAAGGTACCTTTGTGCACTGAGAAGCTCCGACAGCTCTTTGGCCCCCGATACTGTCTGGCCCATTGTCAGCCCGAGAGGTTTTCCTGACAAACCCACTGCACAGAAAACACCGAAACTAATGTAAACACCTTGAGACAGCACAATTCTGGCCAAAATGTGAATCACAATTTTTCTCCAAGGGAATTGAGATTTATTGCACTCAAGTACAAAACAAACAAACAGTACATTCAGTGTTATCAAGTTCTGTAATAACATAAAATATAGAAATTTAAAAAGGTTTTAAGTTGTTAAGCATAAGAGAACATTAACAATAATAAATAAAAATAACAGAAAATACTATGGTAGTCAATGGTGAAAAAAGAGCCTGGTTACAAAGATTCTTCAAAATATCTTCCTTTGTGTTCGGCAGAATAAAGAAATACAGAAAGGTTTGGAACTACTAGATGAGTAAATGATGTCAGAACTTTCCTTTTGGGTGAACCATTCCTTCACTATTCCTACACTTTATATAACTTAACCAGAGGGCCAAGCTCAGGGGGCTAAATTAGGTCTTTGTTTTCATTACATTCTTGAGAAGTGGATCCAGCCGTGTTCCCTGCCGCATCTCCGTGGGAAACGATGGTGACTTTGATCTTAGCTCTTTTGGAGGCTTTGGTAGGAGTTGGACTGGGAGTCTGTCTTCTCTTGAGTTGGAGCCTCAGGTCGTCTCGGTCCAAACCCTCCACCTGCTCACTGGGCACCGGCACTGAAACACATAATGCTGAAGGGTTAAGGACCAGTGGCCTCAAGCTCACTGAGGCTCCAATACACAGAGGTCTGAGGGTGCAGATTAAGATGCTTTCTGTGCATTCAGACCAAGTTATTTCATCACCAGTGTTTGGTTTGTGTGAAAGATGCTTTCTGAACTTCACTGCAAAACATGGAAATACGCTGTTCTTAAATAGGTAAAACAGCTATGGAAAAATGTACTTTATAAAAATGCAAGATGTTTGTGTATCTTTTGAAAAAGTGTGAAAAACTTTTTTACCAGTAGAGTGCTGCAGAGCTTCAGTATTGGCTATTTGACCAACTTCTTTTCACAAGTCTTTTCAGTTGGAATCATATCCATTAGGGGTGGAACGATACATCGTATCGTATTGAACCGTTTGGTAAAGGCTTTCGGTTCGGTACGCATACGAACCGAACGATTCAGGAAAAAAAGAAAGAAAGAGAATAAACTGTGTAAAATATTATGTTTTCAGTGCTACGTTCAACAAGGCAGCACAAAGGACGGGACAGGTAACCCGCGTCTGCTTCTCCCGCCCCCAAACAGACGAGAACTAGAAACACAAGGTCATATTATGTTAGTTTTAATAAATAAAATTCAAACAAATTCTCTTTTTTATTGTATTTTTGGCGTATCGAAAACATACCGAACTGTGACACTATTGTATCTTATCGAACCGGGATTTTTGTGAACCGTTACACCCCTAATATCTATATATTATAAAATCACAACTATATCCATAAAATTACTTTTTGCTAAAGTTTAGCACTTTTTTGCACTCTTGTTCAGGTTTTCTAATCATTATCTAACATTATTGAAATTTTATCAAAAACTTATTTTTATGGTTATAATTGCGATTTCATAATGTGTAGATATAAGTCAAGCTGAAAAACTTATGAAAATATATCTTTCAGTTAGTCAAATAGCCACTAGTGAAGCTTTGCAGCCATCCAATGATAAAATCAGATTTTTCTTCTTTTTAAAACTGCATTTTCCAAAACTAATAGGCAAAAATCGTACACTTAACCATGTCAAATGATCCATGTTTTCCCCATGAAGGAAAAAATGTGGGTCTTTTATAAAAAATTTTGTATGAAAAAAATAAAAGTTTTTCTATACAAACCTTTGTAAAATATATATATATATATATTATTTCTTTTATATAAAATGTAAAAATATAAAGTCCTTATTCCAAATGTGAAAGAAAACCAATACACATAATAATACATTTGTATTAATATACTCTGTAATCTGGTTAATCCGTTAAACCAGGTAATTTTACATACAGCATACATTATGACATAAATACAACATAGTGGCGAAATACATAGGCGCTGCATAAATCGAGACCAAGGATTTAATGTTGCATTATACTGCATGTTGCATATATTTTATGCAAGTTACAATGCACACTAAAAGATCTAACAGCTAGATCTGCAGAAGCTTGCAACGGTTTATTAGATATTCAAAGGCTTGAGAATGCAGACAACATATGAAAGAGCACTGTAAGAGTATACCTTTCAATTATTAGACAGATCTATTAAGCAAAGACATTAATGAAGAGTTAATGAGAGAAAGGGAGCTGGGTTCTCAACAGTCAAAATAAAAGAGCAGTCATACAGGTGCTATCTGTGTTTGTTACATCCTGCTTAAATGTTTGGGACAACATGTACAAATATAAAAATGGGTATTTGTTTTATTTATCTGTACTTTAGACTTTTTAATTTTATTTTAAAGTTAATTTAATTTAATTTAATTCAGTAATGTAAATATTTTACTGTTATTAAATTTTGTACAATTTAGTTTTAATTTGATAATTAAAAAAGTAATAATTTTAATTTCTAGCTGTTGCTAGATTGCACTGTATACTGTATCTCAGTTGAGAAATACAGACTTCAGCATTATTAGTAATCTCTGTGTGCATTTTCCTTGATTACAAGCAAGTTGAGTCCAACCATCGTATCGCAATTCTGATCTTAATTATCGCAATCGCACATTTTTCCCAAATCGTGCAGTTCTAGTCAGAAGCAACATCATATCTATTTCAACTGAAAGCCCTGCTCCTGTCAGCCTCTTGCTGAACAGAACAGATGCAGAGAGAGGTGTTCGCGGGCCATGAAAACAAGAACTTTGAGCTCGCACTCGCTGAGGTTTGTCCAAGTCTCTAGATTTATCGCTAGTCGCTTTTAAGAAAAAATGTCGCCAAGGGAGTCCGAATAGTCACTAAACATAGCGATAGTCGCTAAGTTGGCAACACTGATCTGTACTGACAGACCGCAAAGAATGATGGGCATGCTTGGGCTGATGGGAATTGTAGTTCCCGTTACCTCCCGTTCGCTCCATACACCTGAGCAAACTTTTCTCAGAAGACCTATCGTTTTATCAAGTCATGTAACTACGGTATTATCAAAAAAATGTTCTATTGCATTACAACGGTATTTACAATACAGTAACATCCCTATGTATTATTATTGTTTAATTATTTATTTTGCATTAAACAAACTAAATAGCCTTATGTTATTTATCTCATTTATACGACTTCATGTCATTTTCTGTCTCTTCATTACAGACACAGAACTGTAAAGGTATTCACAGCAAGCTGTCGAAATAAAGTTCGGTTTATCTTGACATTGCAGCAGACATATATTACTTTTGTTCAGTAGAATGTAAATAATAGGCTACTGCAAAACTTATTCAAACTTTATTTCCAAGACATTTTAAACAATTTGTTTAACTAATATTATATTAATATTAAATTCCTTCTTATATAAAATACAATTAAATCATTAATTAAAAGACAAATGTTTTAAAGAAAATTAAATACACCACAGTTGTGAGAGAAAATATTATAAGGCTATTGTAAGAATAAATAAAACTATATAATAAATATTTAGACATGTTAACAAAAAAAAGGGAACAACAAACAAGGTTTGAAAAAAAAAAATATTTCATAGGAACTTAACATAAAATTTTTGTTAAACTTAATAAATTGTGGTTAAATTGTTCAGGTTTTCAGTTCAAATAAAAAACAATAAACCCCAGACATAAATAGGCCTATGCGATTAATCAGGCAAATCCTACTTTAAATGTTTTGAAGGGTCAAACAATGCACCTGCTCTGTTAAGGAAAATAATAAAAACTATGCCAACTGATTTAAGATGCATTCTACCAAGAACGTAAGTTTGCAAGCAGCATTACTTGAAGCAGTCATATTGTTAGTGCCATTAGCAAACACAAGCCCGGTTGAAACAGTGAAAGTGATGCATGTGACAGAGACAAGACATACTATTTTTTTTAGAAGAGAAGGACAGATGAAAGGGGCAGACTGATTGAAGACAGAAGGAAAAAGAGAGGGAGAGATACTCACCAAAGAGACATGATGGGCTGCCAGGAGGAATGCTTTTCCTCACCAGCATATTATGTTTCATAAAAGCAGCGAACTGAGCTGTAGCGAACGGAAGACAAAGATGGAGAAAGTGAAGAAGGAAAGTAGAGGGGATAGAGAAGACAGGAATCACACACAACATTACTGCTTGATGGGAACTGAGACTCTCCTGAATACAAGAAGGACTGTAAATCCCAGAGGGTTAACGTTAGCTTTTCAACGGTAAACTGCGTAGCCCTTATCACTTAACATGCACAGGCATCGGAAGAACAGCTCAGGGTTAAGGGACACTCTCGCATTCAAAACCAAAAATAGAGCTTAAGGCAGGTGACAAGAGACACATTACTACCGTGTTTGTTACGAGTGATGAATAAAATTGGTTGCATATTGCGTGCATTTGAATCCCACCAGGGAAAAACAGCCTTAGCACCATAAATAACGGCACACGCAAAAATTCATCCTACGTGCAGTGTTCTGGAGCTGAATCTGTATGTTTACACACCTTGTGCTTGCTTGTGTGTGAGCACAGTTCCTGAGCGCTGCATGTGAGTCTTCAGCAGCTGCGTGGCGGTAATGAGACTGGATTTCTGAGCTGGAGAGAGTCCAACCATCTTGGGTTTGGGACTGGCTGTAGGACTGCTGCAGACACTGGACATATCCTGCACGGGAAACATTATTGAAGAGGTCTGAAATAATTCACACGACCCTCTACCTCTATATATTTACTGAAAGTGCATGTTTTGATTGGTGCAGCCATGTTTCTATGTGGTTACTAAAGTTTGTTTAGGCCCCTGTGAATTCTGTGATGTGGAAAAAGCGGAGAAAAACAATTAATTCTCACCTTATTTACCACAGACTTTGGCAAAATTGGATGAATAAATCAAAAGTAGAGCTTTACACACAATAAAAAAAAGAAATGTGTGTGTGTGTATATATATAAAAGATTATTATTATTATTATTATTAAGAAAACAAAAACCTCATCTTTAGTTCCGTTTAAAGAGTAAACCTCTGTTTTGCAGCATTTTACCAAAATATTAAGTAAACACTGAGATTATTATTTAATTACATATTAAAAGAACACATTTTTTTATGTTTTATGTCTATATTTGACCACTGTTTATGATACATACATAATACATAAATCATAAAAATGTAAAAAAAAAAAAAAAAAAAAAAAGGTTTTATGAATTTAATTAACCCCCTTCTTTTATACATTATACAAATATAAATACATGCAAGTATTTTCAAAATACTTACTGCATCTCATTGCATCTTTATATGTGCATAGTAAATATACACAGTACACACATGATGTAAACAAAAACCTTTCATTTGTATGCAATCATTTTTTTAACAGCACTACAAAAATAAATAAATAAATAAATAAAATAAAATAAAAATCACAGGATCCTACTAGTTTTTAATTCATTTAACTTGTAATAAATTGTAAAATTATTTTTTATTACAACAATTAATCCTTAAGAAAAAGTACAGAAAGAAATGGAATTTGGAGGAAAAAGGAAATCAATTTGGGGAAAAATTTAACAGAAATTTTATATGTAGCTGATGATAAAGCTGACACGTATCTCATGGTGTTTCCAGCATTTGTTTTGAAAATAGTATTCCTACCTCTGACCCAGATGGGGAGATGGGTACCCTCACAGCAGGTGAAGAGGGTCGTGACCTCTCAAGGTCAAAGGGCAGCTCACGACGTGGTTTCTTCTTCTTCTCTGCATCCAAATCTCGAGTTTCACCAGAGCCGTGGCCATGGCTCTCAGTACGGGTCAAAACTCCTGTCAGAAAATCAACTATCTCATCCTGAAAACATGAAGGGGAAAAAAGATATGTCTAAAGACTACAGAAGACACACAAGACAATCACATATCAGAGTGAACATTTAAATTAGACTTTAAAGGCCAGAACAAACTCTTTTCATGACATGTGACATGTGAAATCAAGTTTATGCTTTAAAAAAAATGCAAAACTGAGTACTGACTTGAATGCAGCGATCCACCATGGTCTGCGTCAGGCCTTCTGTCTTCATCTTAGTGGAGTTTATTCTGTAAACAAAGACCAATGCTTGCAACCAGTCTATACAGACATGTCTATATAATAATAGTCATTTATTTATGTAGAATTTTTCATATATAAAATGCAACTCAAAGAGCTTCACAAGCATAAACAAAGATTTATATATATACATACAAACTAGGGGTGGCACGGTTCACAAAACCCACGGTTCGGTTCGTATTGCGGTTCTAGGGTCACGGTTTTCGGTTCGGTA
>JAUCNO010000460.1:1649733-1665992 GCA_032353835.1 Enteromius viviparus
AAAAAATAAATAAATAAATAAATAAATAAAAAAATATATATATATATATATATTTTATTTTATTTTTTTCTTTTCAAGGAGGGATGGTTAGATTGTTATTTATATATATATATATATATATATATATAACAATCTAACCATCCCTCCTTAAAAAAAAAAGTGGTATAGTCTAAAAGACAAGTGGGCAAGTCTAGGCCTGCTTTTTTAGTTAATGAATAGTCATGAGGCCAAAAAGTGGGAGGGCCAAAGATTTGTTGTTGGCTGCATCTAGAAGCTGACAGGGCAAAGAGAACTGGCGGAAAATCAGAAAAAGCGACTTTGCTGGAGTTGTTATGTCAAGTTAGTTTCTCTCGGATCGTCTAAAGTGAAGACCTGAGACGTGAAGAACTGAGAATTGCAGAACTCACCTGTGTTTTGTGTGAGGTCACATGACCAGACCAGTGGGAGAATCTCCCTTGTCTTTTGCCTACCTAGCGGGATCGCTACAATGCTGTGTATCAGTGACCTGCCTCATTACTACAGCACGGTAGGTGAGCAGCTTCTGAAATATTCCATTGATTTTTCAGGAGCAATATTCTTTCATATATCTTCTAGATCCATTGTGCCTTGCTTAAAACCTTAGAGAGAAAAATGTAATTTAATTTAATTTAATTTATAACTTTTAAATATTATTTTTTAAATATTAAAATACCAGACTGCTTTTTTTTAACTATGTCTTCAATTGTAGGTTTATCTGTATCTTTATCATCTTTATATCTTTATTGCTTTGCAAATAATAATTGGATTAAAATTTATTATAATATAAAACCTATAGTAGCTACTATTATAAATTTGAAAGCTCTGCTTGTAAATGCTTAAAATCTGTTTTTTTTTTTTTTAAAATGTGTATTTAAACATATTCATGTGTTATTAATGTAAGATGAAATGCTGCTTGATAGATAGGAAACCTTCACCTGTTTTATTGCTATAGCTGCAGCATATTTTTAAGATGGACACCTGTTGGTGTTTATGTGCTCAACTTTGGTTCTGTTTTGATTAATTTAGAGGGATTATAGAAATATTGCAAAATGCAACATTTTGATATTTTAAAGTTTAGTTCGGTTGCCTCACACTGTTAGCAAAGTCCAGAACATCTACTTAAGTTCCTTAGGATATTATCAGGGTACAACAGAGCGGTTTTAAATTTATCTGTGATAATGTCAGTGCTTTCAGATTGCAGCAGAGGGTGCTGTTTCTTCATTTTTTATACAGTAAACATTTCTGCAGCTCACTGACACATCTGCATACTGCTTACTATGTTATGGCAAATATATATATATATTAATAAACCGTAAAAAAAATTATAAACAAGCAAATGAAAAAACAGAAGGCAAAAATACATGTATGCATTTATTATGCATTTATAACTTGTAAACGCATGTGACAATTTGCCCCAAGTTGCCCAACTTTTTAAAATCTTCCTTCGTTATATAGTAGAATCTGATTTTAATTATTGTCAGTCTGGCTGTAAGTTATAGTGAATCATATTGACATTTCTTTATGATGTGGAAGTTAGTTTAAAGAAGAATTTAGAAAGCAAGAGAGATAGAGAGAGCATATATGTGTAAAAAAAAAAGAAATGATGAATCATTTACTGACACAGAAATACACATGCACACAACACATATACACGCTCTTTCTTACACACACACACACATGCACGTGCATGCACACAAAACAATGCTTCTGTTCTGTTTCTACTTGTCATGGAGCATGTTTAGACTTACTGATCAGGCACACCTGAGTGTGTGTATGTGTGTGGTAGACTCAGAGACAGCGTTTCTCACATTTTCTTCTTCATATTAAGACCCTATCTGAGGCAATAACTAAGTTCAGAAATATTTTAGAAATCTATAATGCTTACTGATACAAAACAAGTATCATTGTTAGCATGAATTCTGAGGAGAGATGTGGCTAATACTAATGTTATGCTTTTGACTTGGACCAGTAGAAAATCTCTTAGAAAAAAACTTTTTGCAGAAAGCACCACATGGTTCTAGTTTTCAGTGCAGTAAATTTTTAAAAAACCCATCTGCTTTTAAAGCCTTTGCTACATCTATAGCCCTCTTTTCTGCTGTGCTTGCTTAAATGTTCACACAGGCAGGGTCTTGAGAAGCGTCTTCTGGCAAGTATGTACTTGTGTAGGTGTTGTCTGACTGCCGATATATGCCATAATTAGGGCAATGTGAGGTTTCTGACCTCCATCCCTCTGGACTCCACCCGCTCTGGTTCCCCCGTGTCCACAGAGGACAGTTCATTGAGAGCGAGGACAGGTGATAACGTCTCAGGTTGAGCAGACTCTGCGAGATGAGTGTTTCACTCACTTTGGTTTCTGTGGGTCGTTTGACAGCCAAGGATATGTGATTCTGTCCGTTTGGATAATGTACTATGTGAAAAAGAAGGTAGAAGACTTTACTCTTTGCTTGACTTGTGTTGCAGTTTGGCTATCTCATTTCACAGGGTTCTGATTGGTCCTAAGGGTTTGTGGGAATCATTACCCAGCATGCTTTTTATTTGAACTTTGAGTTATTAGAGTAACAAGTGAAAATGTTAGCATTCCTGGTTTATTTGCTTTTATTTAGCAAAGTTTTGAAGATCATTATATGCCATATTTATATAATAACAGTGTAAAGTAGATTACATTTGATTTCTGTAAAGTGTTGTGCTGGTTTGAATGCTCAGGTGCTCAGGTGTTTGTTTGGTGGTTTCTTACTGACCCAAGATGAAAGATTCCAGCCAAGTCTCTGATATTGTGGTTTTCAGATGTGACTTTGACTTCCAAGTCCGGTTTTTCCCTCACTTTTTTTCATTTTGTAGTTAAAAATAACTAATAACTAAGTTAAAAAGTGGTACACCACTTCTCTTCAACAAAAATCCATGCAAATGTATAGAAGCTCATTTCTGCCATTGAATTATCTCACAATTCAGAGAAAAAGTTGTGAGGTATACACTAGTCAACGTTTGAAGTGGATCAAAGCCTTTCATCAAAGTTGTCCTAAAGCCAAAATGAGAAAAACTTTAAAGGAACCTTTTTTATTTCTTAAAATACTTCATACTTCAAGTGTTGACTGTATACATTCCTTTGCAAGTTATAAAGTCAGAACTCAAAATTGTGTGATATAAACAGATAAGTAAAAATAACAGGCTATAAACTTCAAATATCATAAAATCAAAATTGTGAGATATAAGCTCACAATTGTAAGTTATAAAGTCAGAACTCACAATTGTGAGTTAAAATGTCAAAATTGCAAGACGTAATTTCACAATTCTGACTTTACCTCAGAATTGTGAGTTTATACCTTGCAATTCTGATTTTATAACAAGCTATTTAAAAGGACAAAACTCACAAATGCAAGAAAAAAGTCAGGATTGAGATAAAAAGTAAAAAAAAAAAAAAAGGTTCTACAGTAGTGGAAATGTGCTTCCATTGATATTGGATGATTAAAAAAGCAAAAAAAAAAAGATAGTGATGCTAGCATAACATATGCTATAAATATTAATGGAAATATGAAACAAATAAAACGCAACAAAGAAGCTGTCTATGGCTTTGAACTCAAAAGCATGGAAATACATGGTTTGTTACCAAATTAGCTAATGTTATCATGTCCAGCTGTGCTTTACTTTTTTAACACATATGTTGAGATATATTTCTAGAAACAAAATGTCATAATTTATGAGTGGTGGGAATGATCTGTGAGTTTTGCGTTTGTAAGTTATAGAAGAGAATGGCAGGCAATTAGACATTGGACAGATTACGGTTGTGTTTTACAACCTACCCTTCGCCTGGAGGCTCGACTCCCTCTGGTACGACACGACACGGTGTAACCAGAGCTCTAGAAGTGGAGTGGATGGAGTCTTATCTCCTCCCTCTTTCCCTCAAAGTCAACTTTTTGCCTCCCTCCTTTACCTGTCTCCCTCCCACTCTTTACCTGTCTGAACCTCCTTCTCTTTCTGCCTCTCCTTCCAGTCTCAGTACAGCCTACTGAGCAGCAGTATGGAACAAGGTTTGGGGAACAGAGCAGCGTCTACCAGTCCCTACAGCTCAGAGACCACCTCCAACGTGCCAACACCATCACCCTACTCACAGCCAAACTCGACCTTCGAGGCCATGTCTCCAGCCCCGGCCATCCCCTCCAACACTGACTACCCCGGGCCGCACAACTTCGAGGTCACCTTCCAGCAGTCGAGCACCGCCAAGTCAGCCACCTGGACGGTGAGTACGGCGTCCCGTGGTGCAACCGTATCACGTGAGCTCCTCATGGACCTGTACACACACACACAGCTCTCTTCCCACACACACCGATGGTTTGCAACGTGCAAGGCATAAGTTTTGCTCTTCTTCAGTTGCTTGTTTGCCCTTTCTTCACTGTCTGTTCTGGCGGCTCATTTTCTAGACTCCCATTTTGGCGGCGTTCCCGCTTTGTTTCTCTTTTGAGCGTGTTTCTTAGAATGAAATGAAACTTCAAGCAGTGCTATTTGGTGGGACATGCTGTTGTTCTCTATATAATCGATGCTACTGTTTAAAAGTTTGGAGTTTGTGAAAGAAAATTTGTATGTTCGCGGTCAGAAGCTGCATTTATATGATTAAAAATACAGTAAAAACAGTAATAATGGGAAATTAAAAATACCTCTTTACATTTTATAATATGTTAAACTAAACTAAACTAAACTAAAATAAAAATTTTTTAGCAGCCATTAGTCTCCAGTGTTACACAGTGATCCTTAATTTTGTGGAAACTGATTTTTATTTTCTCTTAAGATTTTATGATAAAACAATATATTTAACAATATATTTACTGGAATACTAGCAATTTATTAGCAGCAATTAAGCAGATATTAATGCCTTATTCAACATGACCTTATCTACCCAATACCTAAACTTAACAACTACCGCACTACCTATTAATAAGCAGCAAATTATGGATTTTTTCATAGTTAATAGTAAATAAGTGTTACCGAAAAACCTTGGTGACCCTAAACCTTTGAATCATATTGTATATCTTAGTTTATATTCTTAAAAATAACTACTGTATTATAAGTGTTATGGCCTCATTTAGGCTGACTTTTTTTTAAGTTAGACTATTCTCAGCGCTGTCTTTAAGCTGCAGAAATACAAAAAGTGCCAAACCTTTATATTTCGAGTTTGTTTTGTCTTATCAAAACGCCATGCAATTTCAAATTCTTTACTAAACCCTTTAAATGGCAGAATCATCAAGTTTATATTCTTCAGTGCATCCACGGTTTGCTTGTTTACATGTTTGTTAGAATTTGTTGGAGGTCAAAGCAAGCTGTTCTCAAACTATGCACAATAATCTGTTTTGTTTTCAGAACTATTAACCTCAAGTTATGGGTTATATGAGAGGTATTTCTCAAAGAAAGTGCAGGAAAAGAATCACGGTAATGTCGAGCAGAGGTGCTTGAAACCAGAGTAGTCAGTGTTTTCCCTAAAGTCCAGCGTCGCCACGAGGAAAGGTGCTACATCAGTCTGTCATGAAGATGACCCTCTGAAACAGGAGATGGGGCTCTTTCCTGTGTCGGCGGCTCTTAGGCTGTTTGTTGGATGAAGTCAAGCGTGAGGTTTGGTCTCTGACTTTCTGCAGACGTGTAAGGTGATAGCGGCCCCGGGAAGGTGAGTGCTATGGCCATCACTCAGTATTGGCCTGTGAAGACTGTCACCTCTGTTGTTCTCAAAGACCAGGCCTCTGTGAGCAACAATAACAGCAGGATAAGCTTTTAAAATAGGCATAAGTGGAGTTTGCAGCGCAGATTGCTGTTTATGTTTTAGGTTAAGAGAAGCAGGCCCTACATTTGAGTGTGTTTGGCACTTCGGCTAGCTCTATAGATGTAATGTTACATCTTGTTTTCTATAATAACAAATCTTCGTGTCTATGGAATTCTGTGGGAATATTTCTTGGATTTCGGATTGGTCTTCACCAGCATAAGTTTTCAGGAGTTTGAATTTTCGACTTTCGGAGTGTAAAGTGTGCGTCAGCGTTTTTTTATTAAAAGTTATTTAGCTTTACTGTGTCACGTTTGTTTATATATGACATTACTTCAGTGAATGAAGACTGGAAATAAGGTTTAGAAAGCACATTATTCTCCCTAACCTATTCTAAACTTGTTTAACTTTCCTTATTCTGCACTCTTGAAAATAAAGACGCCATAGAAGAAACTTTTTTGTCTAACTGGTCCCCTTTAACATCTAAATAACGTTCCTGTTTCACAAGTGGTTCTTTAGGGAGAAAGAAGGTTCTTTAGATTTAAAAAAAGTAAGAAAGAGATGGTTCTTTGGAGAACCAAAAAAAGGGTTATGTGACATCGCTGTAAAGAACCTTTTAAGTGATTTTATTTTTAAGAGTTTATAGTACATAATATATATATTCTTATTTTCTTCTTATTTTTTTAATCCATGGAACCAGTATTCTTAATTTTATTTATTTATTTATTTATTTTGTGCTCTGCAGGAAAAATAAAAATGCAGGTTTGAAAACAACATGGAAGTAAGTTAATCATACGTAATGCAAGTATCATTTCTGGGTGAAGTTTGCACTCAGAAGTCTGAAGAAATTAGAAAATTTGTTAAAAATATCACTTCTGCAATGACATCTCTGGAAACGTTTGCGTGATTCTGCATGAAAGTGATACTCCGTGCCACTGGTGGTTGTCAGCAAGTCCAAGATGACTGCTGTGCAACATAAACTATTAAAAATTAAGTGCATCATAAAAGGGGATATAATTTAGTTTATTTTGCAGTGGCTGATATGATGAGAGTCTTGGTTTTTAATACTTACTAGTGCTGATGAAGCAAACAAAATATGATGTTTTGCTAACAAATTTCAGGAGGAGCACGCACAAGTAATTATCAGCCCACTCCCGGCCAATTATCTCATCATCCTATCAGAGCAAGAGATACTTCCTATAAATAGTACGAGCCACTTTCCCTCAGTATCTTGATCTAAGCATCCCTCCTCCTCCACCGACCTTTGCTCCTTCTCTGGGGGGGCAGCCAGCCCCTCACTTCCCCCAGCCCAGTAGGGTTGATAACCCTGAGTCCTCTCCACAGACAGCACGCCAAACTCGCTTAGCCTTTGATTAATTACCAGTAAGTATGAACTTGTAAATGCCATTATGGAAATATCTCATTGTCTCATAATGTATTTATTCCACAACCCCAAGGAACAAATAGCAGCAGGGATATACAGATTAAGAAGGTACTATTCACCTGATCATGTGACAGCAGATTGTGGGCCTCCATGAGACATCATAATGCATGTTAAAAATAATATTCTAGAATGCTGATATATGCTGAGTTTTCATATAATGGGAGTGGATATTATTTAAAATATTCATAAAAACTTCAAAAATATGTCATATTATGTTTATTTTGTTTTGATTGGATGTAATACTAAAAAATTTTTTTTCAAACACTTCAAAGTTTATATAAATATACATGTAATCAAGTTTAAAGTGCCGCTATTATGGGTAATGAAAGGTTGGGACTCGTTTCAATGATTCAGAGTCAACTCTTTCTTTTGAGAGACAGTAACTTTTTACACAGTGCACTTTTAGATTTAAAACATTGCAGGATGTTTCATTCACTTAGAGCTGTGTTACACACTGCATGAAAAATTATTTTTTTCTAATATATCATCATTTTTACAGATTCCTAAATGGGGGTTTTGCCATAGTAGATTTTTTGGTTCCCCAAAGAACCTTTAAATAAACAGTTCTTAAAAGAACCACTCTTTCTTAGAGAAAATGTTAACAATCTAAAGAACTGTTTTACTATAAAAAAAAAAACATTTTGTGCAATTAAAAGCTTTTGTGGATATTAAAGGTTCTTCAACCATCAGTACCAATTTCATTTTACTGACAGCTTGCGCCCTAACCATATTTTGGTGTTACTGTCAGGATGTACTAAAGATGCACAATGAAGAATTAAAGTAATAGTAAATGATGCCAGAATATGCATTTTTGGGTGAAGTATAGCTTTAACAGACATGGATAGTTATTTTTGTGCCTGAACTTTCTAAATATGCATTTGTAGGATTTTCCCCCTCAGAGGGAAAATTTATGCAATGCAATTTACTAACGTTTGTGCTGGTTAAATGATTGGTATTCACACCTTTATTTAACATCCCAAAAAAGCACGTCTTAAATTTTGTACCTTTGACCCGCACACACATCAGCTCTTCTTTCAATTTGGGCTGTGCTTGGTATATTGCATTGGTCAATATGTAAATGAGGGGTTGTGTCTGCGTTCTTTATTTTGTGCATTGTCAGTAAATCACCCTGTTTCGTTTACAAATTGAAGGCAGTTTTCAAAGGAGATTTAGAAATTAATATTCCAAAGGTGGCATAACAGGAGGAAGATTCTCTTGCTTTTGATTGGACAGAATGACTCATTAGTATTTTTGATCTGTCTTCCTGGAATAGAAAGAAATAAAAATGCAGAAAAAAACACATCTGTTCTTAAATGTACTGCATATAGACTCATTTAAATTATATCATTCCATGCCTTTTTTGTAACTTCAGAACATCTACTAGATGCAAATGTCCGTCACAGGACAAGAAGCTGCTTGCCTTGCTACTTTTTTCTTCTCTTTTTTTGTGGCAGCTTTCGTTTTCACCTGCTTTAAAGGCCATTAAATTGTTTTTCTTTATCCTCTAAAAGAAATGGAAAAAGGGCTCTGGATTATTGTGAAGTCATGTGGAATGCCAATGCAACCTCAAATTCAGGGAATTTCCAGGCGTAATACAAAGGCTTGCAGACTGAGGATATTTGGGATTACTGTGTAAGTGGTAAGTGAGTCATTGTGTGGCGAACGGAAGGGTTAAAGCATGATGCTCTTGGGTTTGTGTAGCCTCGGGATGCTTTGGGAGAGGCATGGGGGCATTTTGACTGTAATCTACTTGATCCGCAGTGGGCTTCCCAGCGCTACCTGAAACAACATTCCTATCAGCCAAGCCATTTGTAAATTCTGGGTTGCACAATCGCCTTCGTTAGTATTGTCATGGTAATGTTTCCTCACTCTTATGAATCTTTATGATAATGATGCTTATATTAATTGTTTAATAAACCGAGGGTCGCATTACAGCGGTATAACACAACCTGCTTGCGCACTGGGCATTTAGCCAAAGTCCTTGTTTAAAGCAATATTTCAAATTGATTAAATATTTAATACAAAAAAATGTAGTCATCATTTACTCATCTTAATGTTAGTTCACATGTCTTTTATTCAGTAGAACACAAAAGAAGATGCTTTGCAGAATGTCTTAACTGCTCTTTTCCATATAACTGATTTTAGAGTTATTACTATACTGAAATTAAGAGTTGGATCTGTTATGCTTCTGTTTCATTTTATTTCAGATTTATCAAAACGTTTTTAATCTTTTTAAATTAATTAATTAGTTTTACTTTAGAAAAAATAACACTGATGGGGAACGAATGAACAAATGCAGTATACTAATTGGTCTTTTAAAACAGGAGATGGAGCTCAAGTCAATTCTTTTAAAGGCATACATAACTTCAGAATTGTCTGAAAGTTTTAATGTTAATTTCATGAGATCATTAATATTGGTAGCAGCTCTTAAATCTTATTTATGCACATTTAGAATGATTAATTTACGCATATTCAGGCACATCAAGACATGTTACAGCAGGTTTTTTCAATTTTAGTCATTGCATCACTCTGAGATCATATGGTTTCAGAAGACATACGAACATTGCATTTATGAAACCATATCATCAATATTTTTTCTCATTGCCATTCATTTTCAGGAGGCAGTCCAGACATTCTGCAAAATAACTATTTTTGTGTTGAATGGAAGTACAGGAGGTTTGGAGCAGGGTGAATAATTGATAACAGTTTTCTTCTTTTTCATTTAAACACCTTCCTACTGATCATTCTCATCTTTTATTCTGTAGTATGGGTGTAGAGTTAGAGTCCACGTCTCTGTCCTTGGTTCTGAAGCCCTTCCATTCATTCAGCTGTGTTTCAGATGACCTTGTGTGAGCTCCTAAAGGTGGGGCTTTTTTTCAACGCTAGAAAGGTTTTGTTCAGGTCATTTTCTGCTATCTTCCTGAATCATGTCTGTTTCTGCCTGGGCCTTTGCTTCTGTCTTTTTAGGCCCCAATTATGCTATGATATCACCGAGTGAATCATAAAAACAAATTGTGTGTTAGGGATAACTGTTTAAAAGCTCGCTCTCAAATGCACATTATAGGCTTAAAGCAGGAGCTGTCATAAGGGATGAAAATGAGTTCTGACACCTCAGCTTTTCCAATAAAGACCCCAACACTTTTTTTTTCATTGTTGGCATATAAGTAGGGCAAGTCTGAGCACGTCTTTGCTTCTGGAGTATTTGAGGCTGCTCTTCTTAGCTTTTACCCTCATAGTCAGCGAGCGGGTTTAAACACAGCCCAAAGCCAGCGCATCCTTCTTCTCGAAATGACAAAACACACACATTCGCTAAGATTTTATGCAAACGTGCAGGCATACACACATTTTTAAAAATAAAATCAATATTTCGTCCCCTTTATAATTTTCTGGTTTGGTTTTGACTTATTTGCTGCGACAAAACATGCTGATCATGCAATTAGTTTCATATTATTCTAAACCTTACGACATTGTTTCTTGCATAGAACACACGCACAAAACATATTTTCAGTACTTTTTTTTTCCCATACAGTGAAATTAGATTAGGATAGGGACTGCTCTGTTTCAGTTCACTTTTCCTTATGCAGTTTTAACTAATTTTAACAAAAAATGCTAATTTAATTTTAACCTCAAATCTTGTTTAAAATGTCTTGTCAATTATCTAGTTTCTGAATTCAGAGATCCGAAATTAAACTGAATCATGCAAAAGCAAAATGCTTTTCCTTCTAAATTACAGTTAGAAAGAAATGTTTCTTTGGGCTCTTAAGTTGAACATTTGAATTGTTTTAAGAAAAAAGTGGTCTGCCCCTCCCTGTAAAGAATACTTGTTTCCACATGTCAGCAAACAGCAGCCAACTCTAAAATATGATTCTTCAAAAAGATGGAAAACAGTTATGTACTGCAAACTCAGAAAATGTTCAGAAAGATGTTAAGTGAATCTGAAAAACATGAGAATATGTGTTTTCAGTGTGCTGTAAAAATACAAAATATTTGTTTTGATATGATGCGAAAAATAAAAAAATTAAAAAAAATTAAAAAAGGTGATTATTTTTGTAAATATTTTGATGGCTTTTTCCTCTAAGAAAAAAATATTTTTGCCGAGTTATGCTATCCATATATATAATATAACTCTCTACAGACTTCATTGTATGTCCAATATATTTATTTATAGAATATTTATAGGTTAACAGTTTTTGTTAGACATTGGACAAATATCTTTTGTGTTCCACAAAACAAATTCATACAGCAATGGCATTAGAGTGAATACATTATGACATCATTTTATTTTTGGTGAAAAAAGAAAACCTCTTTGTTCATTTGAATTGTCTGATTTTATTCCAACTATTCTATTATTGACTGCAATATGTTTTTATTTCATTAAGTCTCTTTTTTTTTAAGGAACTTTTAAAAAAAAGTTCTTCATTTGTTGCATGCAACTGTTTCTCGCAGCGTGTCTTGGGAGGAACAATGGAGCAGTAGCGTATGTGATGCTGGCTGCAATTTCACAGCCGTTAGCATAGGCAGCACATTTGTGAATTTATTGACGGAGATGGGGAGTTGGCTGAATTTGCGGGTGGCGTGCTGAAACATGTCCATCGGGCTGTCAGACTCGTCATTATCACTTAGGCCGCCGAGCCTGCCCGAACGTGCGCCTTTCCAATGCTCACCTTCCTCCAGCCCATCATCTTATTCCACCTTACCACACTTACACTGTCTACACACGGCAGGAGAGCTGTGCAGCATTGGCCGGGTAATCAGGCAAGCTGTCTACAAACCAAATGTGTGCTTGCAATGTAGAGGGCTTTGTTTCAACATTATTCAATCCTTATATATAATTGAATATTATTTCACACGTAGGTCCAGTACACTGGACTCTTGTATGATTTGATTTCTGATTTTTATAGTGTGTAGAGCTTTTCATGGTTTACTGCAAATACTTCAGGGTAAGACTTAAACAATTAATAGCAGAAAGGGTTGGTTTTGACCCTCTGATGCCACAAACGGTTAAAATGGTTCTGTGTTGTGTTTGTGGTTTCATGAGGAAACTTTAAGATTACTGGACTCTTTCCGTTGCAGAAAAAGTTCTTCATAGAGAATTTTTTTTTTTATTGTGACTACTAATTATTTTTATACAATAAAAAACAACAACAATGGTTCTTTTAAGAACTGTTGAATGAATTGTTCAAAATAGTTGTTTTATTGCTGTAAAAAACACGCTTTTGAAACCTTTATTTTAGTGTAATATTTACGTCAAAATGATTTATTCTCCAGTTACTTAAAGAATTAAGAACTCAAAACCTTGAAGTAATTTCAGGAACGATTATCCACTCAAACCCTGTGCAGCCAAATAACAGTTCTTGATTAAAAAAAAAATACATATCTTTGTTAAACCTAAGATGTACAAAGTAAAAGTAAGAATATATGGAACAATTGTTATTGTTACACCCTTAAAAAAAGAATAAATGAACAAAGGTTTAAGGTTTCATGAAGAGCCTTTAGAATCCATGGAACCCTACCACTGCACAAAATGTTCCTCATTTTGGAAAAAGGTTCATCTAAATATTAAAATGTTTTTCATATTAAAAATGTATTTGTTTGTTTGTTTGTTTGTTTGTTTTTAAGAACTGCTCGCTAAAAGGTTCTGTGGGAACATTGCTGTAAAAACAGCTTTTTGGAACCTTTGTTTTGGTATAAAATAAACGTTTAGACCAATAAATTTTTATTCACTCTTAAAAATAAAGGTGCTTAAAAGGTTTTTCACATAGACGCCTTCTAATCAGATATTAAAAATCATTTATGGAACTATTTAGACAAAAAAAAGGGTCTAAGGCATTGTGAAGCACCTTTCTTTTTAAACCTTAATCTTGATATCCTGTAATTAGCCCCTTAACCCTACGCAGCAAAAAAAGTTCTTGATAAGTTTTTATCAAGATTAAATGTTTTCAATCTTTGTTAAACCTAAGATGTTCTATGAAGTAAGAATTTATGGACCAATCTTTTTTGTATACCCTTAACTTTTTAAAAAGTTCTTTATGGCATTTAAGGTTCTATGAAGAACCTTTAGAATCCTAGGAACCTTTCCATTGTACAAAATGTTCTTTAAATTGGAAAAGGGTTCTAAATATTAAAATGTTTTTCATACTAAACAAATTATTTTATTAGTTGCTTATTAACATGCATATTACTAGAATATCTATGAGTGCTAATTAAGCACATATTAATTCCTTGTTCTACATGCCTAATGCGTTACCTATTCTAATGTTTTACCAATGGTTCTTTTAAGAACTGGACACTTAAATTAGTTCTTCCATGGCATCATTGTTAAAACCCTCTTTTGGAACACTCATTTTTTTAATGGAACATCATTAAAGGAGTTCTTCATGTTCCTGTGTGGTATCAGCACATTAATGCCCTTATCTTTTGAACCATTTTGGAATCAATTTAAATTCTTTCAGCCAAATGAGAATTCCAGCCGAATTTCAGCTACATGCTAAGTGTTCCAGGAGTAGATGGATTAAGTGTGAAAGGCAGGATGATGTGAATGAAGGTGTGAGTGTCAGATGGGCGAGTTGAGACATCTTACACATCTGCACCCAGTCATTTATCCTCTGTTTGCGTGTGTGTGTGTGTGTGTGTGTTTATGTTACTCATTTGCATAATCTCTCAGTGAAAGTGTGAGTGGAATTTGTGCTAATAGTAAAATAACTGCAGCTAAACACTATATCCACAGAGAAAAATACAATTACACTACTTTTACTGTAGAGATTGGCGGAGAGAGATTTTCTGCAAATTAAATGATGAAACATGCGTAATGATATCAACGCTGCATTTATTACAGTTTTTCTATGTGTTTTTTAGGGTGTTCTGGGTGGTTGATGAGTCATAGTCTCCATGATATTCTTAATCAAAATATGACTCACATCCTTCAAATAATATTGTAATATATTATGATATTAACTGTAATATTATGAGATTATAAATTCAATATCTACCATGTGAAATCGTCAGATCTGGACATTTTAGGCAGTACTATATCTTAAAGGGGTCATATGATGCAATTTCAAGTTTTCCTTTCTCTTTGGGGTGTTACAAGCTGTTAGTGCATAGATAAGATCCCTAAAATTGCTAAAACTAAATTCTCAAAACCAAAGAGATATTATTTATAAAAGTTATGACTTGTCCACAACCCCCTAAAACTGCTTCTTTAAAGACCCCCCACTTTGTGATGTCACAAAGTTTTCATAACACCACTCAAATGTTTATGCAAAGAAAGAATGCGGCACTATCCTCACTGGATGCAACAAATGGCTCGTTTTGAAATGTGTTTTATTGTTTTGATGTCATATCGCTGGGACGCGGCATCATGTTATGATAAGAGAGGTGTAATATTTCTGTCAAATGCTTGAGGTATTCGGCCAGTCAAAATGCACTGGATAGCTGGCCAGTCATAACGCACCTTGCTTTTTTAGAATGATGAACTTTGTAAAAATTGACCCATTTCGGGAATGCAGGGCTTAGAGGAGAAACAATAATGTACAGTATGTGGAAAATAATGTGTTTTTTTTAAACTTAAACCACATAAACACATTGCATTACACCAAATAATGTTATTTTTAGCAACATCATATGACATTTTTAAACATAATAAAGCTCATTTCTTTAGCATCATATTAGAAATTGAGTTTTGAAAAAAGTTTTACCTGCAACTATTTGTTGACATGCAATGTTTGACTTTTTATTGCTTGATTAATATATATATATATATATATATATATATTTTATATTTGTATATTTTTTTTATATTTTTTCTATGTGCATTTAAACCATGTCTTTTGAGTTTTTCCCTGCCGCTCGTTTTTTGTTGCTGCATATTCGCGTATTGACTTTGTATTTTGTTTTACGTTTCTTGTATTTGCATTAAATATTTTCATGTTGCATTTCTCCTGAGTCTTTCTGAATTGTCCGCCAAGAAGCACGTTTTATTGATTGCTTTATTCTCGCACTGAATTTTATCCTGATTCAGTTTTAAGACAGATCAGATCAGATGTCTATTTAAGCTGGACAACTAACATGGTTTTATGGGAAACACTTATTGTATAAAGTGTGATTGCAACATCTGTGGCATTCAGCAAACAATGTTCATGATATTCTGTTGCAGCACCTGGCATACAATCTCCCTTTCATAAAATCTGAATCACATTAATACAAGTCTGCACAAAGCAGGCTTGTACATTTGGTTTTTGAGGGAATATTTGGGATGTCTTTATAGTTTTAGACAAGCTCTGACATGCTTATGAGTGTATGAGTGTGTGTGTACAAGAGAGACTTCATCAGATGATGTCTTGATTTCTAATCAGATTGACTTGTCTTCATCTATGAAAAATCATATTTTTATTATGTGTGGTTGTTTAGTGTCATAAAAGACCAACATGTTTCCAAGACCATTTTTTCAGGACCAGTGTTTTTCAGAAAATAAAACACTTCTTAAATCTTGGTTTCACTGTAAGCAATATTGTTTCAAATGTTTATTATTGTTTTTCTTATATATTTCTGCAGTACTCTCCGTTGCTCAAGAAACTGTACTGTCAGATCGCCAAGACCTGTCCAATTCAGATCAAACTGGCTTCCTCACCTCCAAACGGCAGTGTGATACGAGCCATGCCCATCTACAAGAAGGCAGAACACGTCACGGAGGTGGTCAAACGGTGTCCTAACCATGAACTTGGACGAGACTTCAATGAAAGTATGAAAAAAATCATTCTTGATTTACAAATGCAATACATTTTCTTATTTGACTGTTCATGTTGGTGGTAAAAAGCATAGGCGGAGCGTGTGTAAGGCAAGGGTAAGGCTTAGCCTTCAAGTTCATAGTTAATGCCAAAATAATTTATCATTCTCAAACAAGGTTATTTTCGTAAACGAAAACTGAAACTAAGATGAAAACTATTGGTTAAAAAACATTTTCGTAAACTGAAATAAAATAAAAAATTCATAATAACTGAAAAACTAAAACTAAACGAAACTAGCAACAGCTATTAAAAAAATAACTAAAATAAAATA
>JAUCNO010000460.1:1690116-1700726 GCA_032353835.1 Enteromius viviparus
CCCTTGAAAAGATATAATAAAATATTCACAAAAATGTGAGGGGTGTACTCACTTTTGTGAGATACTGTATATATTTTTTTAAATGTGAAACTAGCAGAATGGTATCTGCGGTTTTAAGGATGTTACCTGTTAGGTGGGTCATTCTTAATCATAAATCAAGTGTGTCATGTATGCTTGTGTCTCTCTCTCTCTTTTGATCTGAATCAGGCCTCTGTCAGATGAGCAGCAGTCAGGGTTGTTCAGCACATTTGGAGAAAGGGAAAGAGAGCGAGACAAACTTGAAGCCAGAAGAGCTCAGTGGAGGAGTGAGCTAGGTACTGCTGTGTTGTGCAATCAGACAAATCTTTGTGATAACTATGTACTGTTGCTAGTTTTTAATTATTATTGAAGGTGATATAGAAACTCTATGAATTTGATGCACATAATTATTACATTGAATTGACATCATAGAGATATATCTTTCAATAATGAAAATTAATTTACTCACTATTGTGTTTCACAAAATATATTTTAAAGAATGTTGGTAACAGTTGCTTGTAGCCATGGATGTCTGTAATTACAAAAAAATACTATGGAAGTCAATGGGGACCAGAAACTGTTTGGTTATAAACTTTTTTTAAATGTTCAAATAATTTCATACAGTATTTTATTTTTTTATTTTTTTTTTAAAGGTCCACCTTAGCAGATAATTTCATATGAATTTTCATATTTCAAATTCATATGAATTAGTGGGCAATTCACCAAAATAGTACCATGAAGTACAGTAGTTATGAACTGCAGTGGGAGTGTGTTTAGCTATGGTAAAATGTTTCAATCAGCAAAAAGATGTCAGCAAAATCAGTTTGCTTCTTCACAGATGAGCAGATGGCTCTGAAGAAGCAGCAGAAAGCCAGTCTCAAAGATATGAAAGCTCACAGTGAATCATGTGAAGCGAAGCTGAAAGACCTGCCGGACACAGTGAGTAGATAAATATGTACTCTACTTTTTATAAAACATATTGCCATTGCTGTGTCAAGGTCAATGTTTGATACACCACAGGCAGCTACATTGAAAATCATCTGTCTGTATGTGTTCAGTCTGTCACAGCTTTACGGTCAACCCTGAGAGGACAAATCTGGCTGTTAATAGAAGTGCATTTTATTTGAAATGAGGGTGCATTATGAAAATCTAAAGACTAGTTAAGTTTTTTTTTTTTTTTTTTTTGGTAACACTTTACAGTTTACGGTTTATTAGTTAACATGAATTAAGCATGAACAATACTTCTACAGCATTTATTAATCTTAGTTGATGTTTATTAAGCATTTACTAATGCATTATTAAAATCACAAGCTGTGTTTGTTAACATTGTTAGTGCACTGTGAGCTAACATGAACAAACAATTTATCTAATAAATCCAATTTTATCAGCTTACAGCTATAACTGACCTTGGACCACAAAATCAGTCATAAGGTTTTGAAAAACAATTTTAGACATCAAAGCTGAGTAAATAATCTTTCCATTGATGTATGGTACTGCTTTACAACAGATAAAAAAAGAAGTGAAAATCTGAAATCTGAGTTTGCAAAAAAATCTAAATATTGAGAAAATCGCCCTAAAGTCCCTATCAATAAAAGGAAGTCCTTAGGAACGCATATTACTATCCACAAATTAAGTTCTGATATTTTTACAGTCAAAAATATCCAAAATACCTTCATGGAACTTAATCTTTATCTAGTTTCCTAATGAGTTTTGGCATAAAAAAGTGGATAATTTTGAGCCATGCAATGTATTGTTTGCTATTGCTATAAATATGTGACCACACTTTATTAATGAATAGGAGAATAATCACACCATGTCACTGTGATATGATGATTATGCTTTTAAACAGCATGTGGGACTAAATGTTTGAGACGTTGATGTATGTGTTGAAGCAGGACGGGCCGAGCTCACGGAGGGCTGCTGGAACGGAGAGCTCAAACCGCAAAGCTCCAGCCCAGACTCAGCGAGAGCTCCCTGCTGCCATCCGCTCTGCCTTTATAGTGGGGGTGAGGTTCAACTCAAACTAATGCCCCTGGTCATGACTCTGCAGTCAGTCGAGTAACTTGCATGATGTTTGACTGCATCTGTGTGATTTGTGCAGGAAGCGGCTCCTGTGGAGGACTTGTTCAATGCTCAGAGACAGGAACAGCAGAGACGATGGGTGCAGGAACTGGACAAGCAGAGAGAAGAGGCCAAACTACGCCGACAACATGAAAAAGAGATCAACAGCCAAGTAAACTCCTCTCACCATGAACAGATTTGGTGTAATACGATCCCCTGCCAGTGCTCTGTCACACAGTCGTTTCTCTCAATCCTGTAACCTCCACAGACTGAGGACATTGAACGTTGGGCCATTCATTTTGACTCTCTTCATCAGCCCTCAGCTGTGGGACCCGAGCCAGGAGTCCATGACACCAGCAGCTGTCTGTCTCACCGCTCCGTCACTGGAGCTCTGTCCACAGCATGGGATGGCTTAAGTGCATTTGGAGGTGAAAGTCTGGGGAGGGCCAGCGTTGACACCACTCAGGGAAACCAACAGAGATCCAGGTGTGTTATCTGAGAGATGCATGATGCACAAGAAATCCTGAGGTGGCAGAACAAATCAGTCTATTTAAATAATCACGTTTCATAATGTTAAACAACGAAAGTTTCGATGCTAAAAACCTGTTTCTTGCTTAATGGTTAGTCTTTTCAGTATATTATGATGGAAAAAACTAGTGCTGACAAACACACACACATATTACGTTAACAAATATGGATGCATTTAAGCATGATTAATCACGCTTACTTGCATCAATTTTTGTTTATGTTATAAATTTACAACTTATACATTTTTTTTCACTTTTATTACATAAAACATTTATGAATACATAATGTATGAAGTAAACTCATTTCAGGTGTTATTTTTTATCTTTTTTTTTTTTTTTTAAGTTTTATCATATGTTAATGTAAAAGGTCTTGTGTAATGTAAGTCTTGCTTGTTCAAGGGATTGTAAAAATAAAAATGCCCTTATGATTGGTTGTTTAGTTATCTTCGCACAATGACAGCCTTGCTGGACCCTGCTCAGATTGAGGAGCGAGAACGCAGAAAACTCAAACAGCTGGAACACCAGGTGAGATTCAAACCCTTGACACATGCACCTTTTCACTTATCAAAACATTCCTAAGCTCTGTGATACTGTGTGGTTATGTTGTGCAGCGAGCCATTGAGGCTCAGGTAGAGGAGCGCAGGCGCCAGAAAGAGAAAGAGGAGGCCACTCGACGGACACAGGAACAAGAAGAGGAGAGGAGGCTCGAAAAAGAGCAAGAACAACTCCAGCAGCAGTATGTAAAGGACACGGAGCGACAGAGACTCAGAGAGGTAAAACAAACACGTACTACTTGAAACTACTACTTAAAAATATTTTTTTTATATTCGCATTACAAACAATTATTCCAAAATAATACTGTGTTGATGTATATATAAATACACACATATACATGTATATATTTAAAGTTTGTGTTTATATATTAAATGTATTTATATGTAATTTATACATGTAAATATTTGTAAAATATATACTGTATGTGTCCTTATTTTTATATACACTGTACATGTAAACTAAGACCTTTTTGTTTGACAGCACTAGTTTACTATATATATATATATATATATATATTGTTAAATAATATATTAAAATAACACATCCTTGATCTGAATGAATGAAATATTCTTATTAAATACTTCGTTCTTTAAATAGTTGAATGTGTTGACAACAAAAATCACACAAAAATTATCAATGGAAATCAAATTTACAAAGCCAAGGAGGTCTGGATTTGGAGTCACACTGAAAATTGAAGT
Source organism: Enteromius viviparus (assembly GCA_032353835.1). Classification (NCBI taxonomy): domain Eukaryota; kingdom Metazoa; phylum Chordata; class Actinopteri; order Cypriniformes; family Cyprinidae; genus Enteromius; species Enteromius viviparus. The sequence goes on from JAUCNO010000460.1 coordinate 1,693,976, forward strand.
GTAAAAATACTCTACATGCTCCATCCAGCTTTGATGTAATGTCCTTAAAAGTCAAAATGGGGCTCAGTAGTGTGCGTGTCTAATCTAACAAATCTGCCTTACATCTTATCTTATAATTGTGAGTTAACATCACATACCTATGACATTTTAGACACCTGACCTAACTGCATGCACTTACAGACTTTTTAGAAAAAAAGTAAACTAATAAATTAGGGAGAAAATTCAGAATTGAGAAATTAAATAACACTGAAGTCTAACATATGAACTCTTAATTGCAAAAAAAAGTGAAGTAATCAAAATGACGTTTTTATGGTGTTATTCAATGATGGAAAAAGCTTTCGTAGACATCACTGAAATTAGTGTTCTGATAAACCTTGAGAAACGATAAACTATTTTTAAAAAACATTTGTGTTCAGACTAGCTGAGTCTTTGAAAGGTATTGTTTTGGAGAGTGGCTGTAAATCTAGTGGGATCCTAACATCCTCTGCACAAGCAGATTAAATGCTATTTAATAAGAGAGAGTAATCTGTGCTTCACTTCTGGTTATTGGTACTTTATTGGTCAGCTAGAAAATGCAAATACTTTTTTTTTTTTTTTTTTTTTGATTTTTTTTATTATGTATTTATTTATTTATTTATTTAATGTATTTTTATTTTTTAGGGATTGGGTTGAAGGGAGGGAGAATAGGGTGTAAAATGTTTGCTATGCTTACATGATTATTATTCTGTAATTGTTCAATCTGTTGTGATATGCAAACTGAAAAAAGCAATAAAAAGAAAGGAAAAAAAAAAAAAGAAAAGAAAATGCAAATACTGACTCTACCAAATTTGTTATTGCAAGGTCCTTTTAGTCAATTGGATTCATCCACCCAATGTCAAACCATGTACTAAATACAGTCTATGTAATTTTGAAAAATAGTTGTTAAAAATATCAAAAGAACACATCCAATCTACTTAAATATTTTTGAAACAGCAGAGTCTTAGCTTTTATATTAAAAGAATATATAAAAAATACTAAAAACAGTAGGGCTCATTTATATTGAATACTGAACGTGGTGAAAACTCTATTTCAGGAGGTGCAGTCTCGTAAAACGGAGGAGCTGTATCTGAGCATTCAAAGAGCCCAAGAGGAGGCATGCAAAGACAAACACATCCAGAGAATCAGAGACCTGGCCAAGAAAGGCCACGATGTCTCCAAACTACTGCACAGCCTGGAAACAGATTCTGTCTCACAGGGTATGAGGGACAAGAAACGTCCTTTGTTTTCAAAAGATTTTGTATGCATTATTATAAAATGGTCTTTTAGCCCTTAGTGGTGAAGATTTACCTGATCCATCAGCAATGAGAACAGCACCTCCTTCCACAACATCTCCAAGAAAAGACACTGCTGTTCAGACAGGTGTGTTAGATTCTGTCATCATTTACTTATCCTCATTTGCTGAAAGATTCTTAATGCAGACAGTCATTAGAAATGGCTTTCAAATTCCAAAAAGGAGGGGAAAAAATAAATGTATATTAAAAGTACAAAAGTTAATGTGATGCAAAACTTTGAAAAGCCTTCAGTGAAAAATGTTGTTAGAAATATTATTAGCCAAAGCTCTTAAATCTTATCTATTTTTTACATTTGTGCTTCTGGAAGCACAAAAGCCAGATATATTTGTATGGGTTAAAATGATCGATTTATAGAGTGTTAAGTGTTCCATTAAGATATTTTGTAAATGTCCTAACATAATATATAAAAAAATTTTTTTATTAGTAATATGGATTGCTAAGAACTTAATTTAAAGACTTTTTTTTTTGCACCCTCAGATTCTAAATATTCAAATAGCTATATATTGGCCAAATATTGTCCTATCTCAATGGAAAGCTGATTTATTCAGCTTTCATGTGATGTGTACATATCAGTTACAAAAAAAGTTTTGTGGTCCAGGGTCACAATTAATGTTACATTCGGTTACAACAGTGAAGATGGTAAATAATGACAAACTTTATCGGTAGGTGAAAACATTTTTAAAAAATGTTGCTTAATGAAAGTATGAGCTTAATATCAGTTTGTGATTTTCCAGAGATCAGTCCTCAGCCTGAGAACGAGACTGTTATTCACAATGCAGCAGTCACATTCCCAGTTCCTCCAGACAACACATCCCAGAGCTGTGAAGGAAAAGCACCTGAAAAGAGCCAAAGCAAACAGCATATAAGAGAAGCGGACGCTTACGAGCCTTACGCACGAAGCAGCAGGGTCCACAGGCTGGAGAAGAGGCCCGAGTGGAACACACAGAGACCCAGCAAAGCCTTCGTCCCAGCGTCTGAGCGCTATCCTGAAGCCCTGCAGAGACACCGGCAGGAGAGCAGGAGACAGAGACAGAGGCAGCTGATGACACTGCAGGAGAGAAGCACACTGCCTCGGACACCGCAGCAAGATCTGCTTCACAACCACAAACCTCAAGCTCAGAGACTCAGGACCTCTCCTCAAGCACAGTGCCAGAGAGTATGCTGTTTTTGATTAGTAGTTAAAGAAAGAGTTCACCAAAAATGAAAATTCTGTCATCATTTACTCACCCTTGAGCAGTTCCAAGCCTGTATGAATTTCTTTGTTCTGCTGCACACCAAGGAAGACATTTTGAAAAAAATATTGTAACCAGGCTGTTTTGATTACCATCGGACTTCCATAGAAGGAAAAAAAAAAATACTATTTAAAATCAATGGTGACCAAAACAGCCTGGTTACAAACATTTTTCAAAATATCTTTCTTTGTTTTCAGCAAAACCAAGAAATTCATACAGATTTGGAACCACTTGAGGGTGAGTAAATGATAACAGAATTTTCACTTTTGGGTCAACCTTTCCTTTAAGAGTGACAGTTGCCATCCCTGTTAATGCATGTAGTGTAAATGTTAATAAATGCATTTCTGTGTGTTGATGTAATTTCACTCTTCTGTTTAGAGTGATAATCAACTCCAAGAAGCACCAGCCTTCAGCGATGAAAGGTATTTTTTTTTTAGCCAGATGCATGAAGCAAATTTATTTATTTATTTATTTTTTTTAAACATCTCTTTTTGCTTACACATTATAATGTATAAATATAGTAATACTTTAATGGATATATGAAGCTCATCCTCTAATATAATTTTGTAAAATGTATTATATACAATTGTAAGCATGTAAATCTAATAAAACAGACTACTTGCATAAAGTACATATAAATATGAAAAATTTTATCGTGCAACACAATCTTTTCCAACTGTACTAATTAAAAGAAAGGTTTATTGAGTCCCAGATCAGCATTAGAAGGGTTTGTTAAGAATTACATAGCAACGTTATCTTTATAGAAAGAAAGTTAATGTTTTGCTTCATCATTATACATTTTGTAAAGTAATACTAGGAAGAATTTCTATTTAGTATGCTTGTTTAGTATGTTTATCTCGTGACTAAAAGTGGATGAAATCACAAAATTGTCATTATAAAGTGTGAAGGTCTTCTGTCTCCAGCAGGGTGCGATCTCCTGCAGTAAAGACCCGTGTGCATCAGTCCTCTTACCAAGTGACAGAGAACACAGGCCACCCTCCGTTATTAGACTATGTGCCGTATGTGCGCACAGACGAGGTGTATAACATGGACCCCCTGGCTCCCCTCTCCAGACCCCCGACACATGAAGCCCAGCAGAGGGTCGACACAGCTCAGCAAACTAAAGGTGATTTGTATATAGTTTTAATTACTATTTGACTTTGCTACTTTTATTGCAAACCTGACATTCCCTGCTTCTGTGCTTTGCTGAAAAAAAAGAGCTTTAGCTTACAGCAGCTCATAAATGTTAAGCTCAAAACACGAGTCATAACATAAAATTTGTTCAGTTACCTGTCAAATCTAATTTTGATAGAAAAAAGGCATTCCCTCCGCCAAAGCAGACCAAACGGCAGGTGTATATAATGCACAAATCAAGTTTCTGATGCTTCTTGCAGTTGTGAGCAGCAGCAGGCAGGTGACCCCTCTGGTCCAGCATTCTCCTAAAAGCACTGAACGGCAGCAGGCCATCCTGAAGGGTCTGTCTGAGCTCAGACAGGTAACGCTCCAAAAACAAGAGAGACTGCTCAGAGCGTGGATAGTAAACTGACTGATTTACTGTGTCTTTATATAGTGTGCACATTCACTTTTTTTTTGTTTGTTGATATTTTAACAGAACTCCGAGTTATACTTAACTGGTCGAAAGTACACAGAATTAAGGACAAGCTTCTTGACTGCAACAAAATAAATCCAGCAAGAAAATACCGTAGCCCTTGCTGATGTTGCTTTCTTTCATTTCAGGGTCTGCTGCAGAGACAAAGAGAGTTGGAAACCAGTTTGAACACTGCTATGCAAACACAACACAGAAACCACTTCTCACCTTTCAGACCTGTGTGATCCAAAGCTGCTTCCAAAAACTAAATCAGCACCTTATACTGCAAGATGTCAGTAGTGGAAATGTTGCTGTCTGACACATTTCTGGGATTGATTTTAATCAGCAAATCTTGAATGTGACTCCTAAGACTGGATTTTATGACTTGAATGAATTGTATAGTGCTTTCAAACTATTGTGATTAAATGCATCCAACAAGTCTTTGTTTACATGATGTGTAGCATGTATATTTATGTATATTCAAACACCTGCATGTACATATGAAAATATAATAAATTGTGTGTGTCATGTATGTATATTATATATAATATATAACACACACAACAGAATATAATTTTTTCTTTAAATATTTACATGCACGTGTTTAAAATGCAATACCAGTGTGCGCAAACAAAAAAAGATTTTGATGCGTTTGACAACTAGATTTTTAGTTTTCCCTACATGTGAATTATTACTTATTAAAACCTTTTCAATTAAACTTGCTGTTGTGTTGACCATACATTTTACACTGGTTCTGCTCAATTTATATGACCAATATTACTTATGAGTCAGCAATACAGACACACTCTAGACTAGTTTGAAAGTGGTTTAATGTATATTATCGGCTTTATAAAAATAATATTAAAATCAAGGTATTAAGCTTCACAAAAGGGGGAAAATGAACCAACATTATGAGCCCGACCAACATGCAAAAGCAAAATACAAATATAATGCTCTCTTGAAAAATATTAAACAAATAATTTTTTTTAATTCACTCTGAGAGAAAAAACTAGAAATGTTTCTCTTCTACTATACAAAAGTGGAACTGAGACTAAGTTGTAAACACGAGTTTCTGAAAACTACACGCGTCGCTGGTTCACCAGCTACCGAATCCTCCTCTGTTGGGATGATATGCGTTGCCCTGGAAGGCAGGGTTTCCCTGCCAGGTCTGGAAGAATGGAGACTGGTGGATCTGCTGCATATTCACACCATAGTGCGCCCCCCAGAGGCCCGGAGCCGAGCCCTGTGCTAAACCATCTCTCCAGGGCATCTGCATGCTAGGATTGGGTAGCAATCCTCTGAAGACAGGAGCTCCCACGACTCCAAGGCTGTTCAGAAGAGGATTTCCAACTGCAGCATTATGAGAGATGAACCTAGGGCCCGACACAAAGTTCTGCAAGGCTGGATAAAAGGCCTGCGTAGAGCTGGCAGCTCTGGTAAGAAAACCACTGCTCCCATATTTGACCACTGCTTCAGAGGAACCAGCAATGTTCACTGCAGGCTTGTCTGAGATGCTGCTTTCATTGGATGCCTGTCCAATATTAGTTGTGTCCATGGAGCTTGTGCCGGATGGCTCCCAAGGTTTGGAAACATTCAGAATACTGCTGGTGCTCTTAGCTGCCGTTTCTCCATACTGGACCAGTTCATGACCGGCTTCGACTGGAGAAGGAGATTCAGTTGTCAATTCAGTTTTGACTGGAGTCTCAGGCTGAGTATTGGACACACTTGGGTTTTCCGAGGAACACCGAGGATAGAAATCAGACAGATTGCTGTGGCACAGAAAGCTCTGGTGAGGGTCAACTCCAAAAGATGTCTGCTGAGTTTCCCCAGCATCTGGCATGGAAAGCATTCTGGAAGCTTTGAATTGAGAGATGGCTTCACTGAGAGCCACGAAGTCTAACGGATTCGGTGTCTCGCTGGTGGTTGTGATCACAGGAATTGGATTGGCTTGGTCCTGTAGAGAGGGTTCGGGGAGAGGACGCTGGTCTGGGGCAACATGGGGCATTTCCGGTGAAACAGAGACCAGGACAGGGTTATCTGTGGAATCCAGGTCCGAGTCCAAGGACATGCTATCGTCTCTCACTACAGGGACAAGAGAGAGGTTACAGCCATCAACAATCGCAGCTTCAGAGCACTTCAATACATATAGCCTTACATTCGGAACAAGTAAAGCAGATCACAAAGTCAGTGACAAATTTTAAAGAGACTTTCAGCGTATATATTAATGCATTTTTTTTATTACAAAGGGAAAACAGTAATTTTCAAAAAAAATCAAAGGTTGTCAAGTGGTGTAACTATCAAGTATTGCTCAATTGACAAATAAAATTGCTACTTGCATGTTGGTGGACCACTAAAAAATAAAATAAGATTCAGAATTATTGGTAATAAAAAAAAAAATCCAATGTTGCTTTTGATTACAATGCCAAAATATCTTTATGCCCCACAAAACACATTTTAATTCTAAATATAGAAGAGCTGCATTCAAGTTACTGTACTATATCCTAAGCATCAGTTCAGTTTACAGTTATTTATATTCATGAACCATGAAATACACACAGAAAATGTAATGAAGAATAAACAAATAATGTTCCGATTTACCA
>JAUCNO010000460.1:1716391-1742490 GCA_032353835.1 Enteromius viviparus
TTGTAAATGTATGTAACCTTAGACCACAAATCAGTCATAAGCATAAGCAACTGCATTTCCTGTTTATCGTGGCAGTGACTTCAATCCATTTCACTAACCAATGAGATGAGTTGTGGGAGGAACGTTGCGTTGACATCATTTACTTTCAACCAATGAGAAGTTATGTGGGCGGGGCGACACATGCAGCCCCGCCCCACATGCAGCCCCGCCTCGATCTGCAGGCTGCAGACAGGTGTACTTGTTGAAAGTTGCTTTAACTGGGTAAAACCTAGTAAGTATAACATCTAAGTACAGCTTACTAACTATATCTAAGTAAGGTAAACTATTCGGTTTTACAGTGTGGCTATCAATTCCTCTGTTTGGTGTTCCTGTATTCTCCTTTGGACTGTTTATCTGGATTTTGATTGTTTGCTGCCTGCCTGTGTACCTTGACCTCAATTCTTTCTCTATTGCTCTGTTTGCTAGTGTTTGACCCTCCCTATTAACCATGAATAAAGTAACTGCATATGGATCCGCACACCTCCGTCTCCTACATTACAGAAGACTTTGCTGCAACAAGGAATTAATCAGTTTTCATCAGGCTCCCACAGTAAGGTACTGATTGTGATCTGTTGAAGAGATTTTGTTCCATTTTTCAAGGAGGATGAAGTATTGAAGCCTATGTGGAGGAGGTTCTTTTACCTCATACCTGTCGATGAAGCATTGCAGAAGGACTGCTTTTGGAGTGGGCTTGACCAGGATATCTGCCTCCATTTACCATAGGATCCAGGTTGGTCTCTGGCACAATATATTGACTTTGTTTTATTTTATTGTGGATCTGCATTCACTGTAAAGGAGGGGGAAAAGGATATCTCCCCTAGGATTTTTTTGTGGTGGGGCAATAGGCCATGGGCTGCAGTGGACATGGAGGCTGGCTGATCAGAATTCCCACCATGCCACACACTGATGGTCACAAGCCCAGTGTTCGTCACCAGCCCCATGCCTCAGCCAGAGTTAGCCCACAAGATGGCCGCCATGCTTCAGACAGAGTCAGCAAACAAGATGGCCTCAGATCCAGAGCCACATCCACAAGTTGGCCACCTACTTGGAGCCACTACACAAGATGGTAGCCACACCAGAACCTTCAGTCTTCCGCCATCACGGATTTCTCTGTTTTCCTGGGCATTGTGGATGTGGCATATGAGAACACTTTTGGCTGTTCACCTTCCTTTTTGAATTTTGCCACTTGTTAATAAATCAAGTTTTCCGTGGACTTCACTGGAGTTGACTGCTTGTTAGCCACTGCATCGACCATCTAACAACAATGCGTACGGACAAAGCTGGAAATGTTTGAAAAATGTAAAAGATTTTCTGCACTCACCACACCGGCTACAGGTGGAGAGGAGAGAGAGTAACAGCCAATCAGTGGATATGGATTATTTGGCCAGGTCGTGTTTACTGTTTTAAGTTGCTGCTCATGCACAATGTGCGTACACAGGATTGAGCGCTTCGCTCTGGTAAAAGCACAAATATTTCAATTAAAATCGACGTAGGCCTCCTATGTTAATATGATTATGCTTGCTGCGAGTATGAGCATAAATGTATTATAATCGAAGTATTGCATTTACATGAGGTAAAGTTTAATTGCAATATTGCCAAAATCTCATAAGAATTCCATTAAGAGGGTCCATCTAAACGCACTCACTGCCATTGCCTAAGGGTTGCATACATTTCCAAATGCTTTTAAATGTTCTAAGTCACATAATTGGTATACAAATATTGTGTCAATTAACCCATTTTATCAATTCTAAATTAATAGCAATGTTTTTATGTGTTGGTGCGATACTTTGTAGTGTGCAATTTAAAACAATTGCCTCTAGGAGTCGCCAACGGACATAAAGCAAATACGCACAAGAAATGCACGTACGCCAGACATGGACTTGACGTGGAGCAACGCACATTCTCACGTTCATTTCATTGTTAGTAAATCCGAACGTGAGCGTGAAATCTGGCATACGCACAGTTTTTGTGCGTACGCAGCGTTGATACATGAGGCCCCTGGAGTGCACGCAGAACCTGATTTTGCTGAGTTTGATGTGTTCCAGGTCAACATCTTTGTTGACCCTTGGACAACATTGTGTTTAGCCAATCAGATTTAAATAACCAGTTTATAGTGATGTTTAGCCTTGCAATCAGTGTTTGGTGCTTGTACATTCAGTATTCATTCATCAGTAAATCTGATTTTTAGGCATTACTCCGGGGTAAGGCTAAGTTTAGGAGTAGAGATATGGTAAGACTAAAACTTTTGATTAAAATTTTGTTCCCGGGTCTACGAAATATGTTGACCTAGGAACACATTGAACTCCAGCACGCAAAATCAGGACGTGCTGGAGGACACAATGTCTAATGTCTAAAACACTGTAGGCAGATTCATAACATTTCCTGTTGACTGAAACTCCTTATCCTGATGGTGTATGTAAATGGAAATTTTCCTCTATTTTCTTATTTATTAATTATAACTAGTGGCTAGTGAACTAGTGGCAGGTGAGGAACACAGGTGGGGCGGATAACTAAACAGGAACAAGAACATGACCAAATAAGGAAAAACGAAACTAAAACATAACTGTGACAAGGAACAATGACACAAACGCAGACACACACAGACACAGAAATTAAAAGGATGAACTATTATATTAATACAAGCATACACACACCGACACAAGCATACATTTACACACATTGTGTTGCAATTTTAGATATTTGAAAAATGATAGGCCTAGGTGACATTTATTGCAAGTTTTCCTCTTTTTAAGAATTTATATGGTATTTTCAGGTTCCACTGTAATGATTATCAGATAAAAATGGTAAACTTTAATTAAATGTGATTTTAAATGTTATCTTGGAGATTTAAAAAAAATCATCAGCAAACATGAAACTCATTATTTGTGAGCCCATTAGTGGTTTTCCGCTGCCATCTCGTGGTTATAAATTATATATATATATATATAGATATATATATATATAAATTGCAATTTCTTACACAATACTGTTTAAGTGTTATAAGTAGTACAGTGTTTTTTTGTTTTTTTTTGTCAAAACTGTTTGATTGACATCATTACTCCTAGAAGGAAAGGCTGTTCAGAACGAGGAGATCTATTATTTTATATGAGGAAATAGTATATACAGTAAGAGAATGTATATAAAATGAGGGATTTAAGTTAATTTACTCCGGAAGTCTTGTGTGTTTTGAGGCCTTTTTAATGGTTATTGTGCTACAGTCTTTACCCTATAAAAACTTTGTATGCTTGCTAAGACTTATCTGTCACATGTTTTAACAAAGTTTCATAAAGTTTTTGATGGTATTTTTATTTAGGTTTTATAGGCTTGTGAGTATATGTGGCGACACCACTTTTTAAATGACATAGCTATAGCTATTATAGCTTACCAAAGTACAAAATGTAATATTTTTTGATACTTATTAATCTAGAGAGTCAAGATAATTGTTCTGTATTGGTTTGATCTGGATTGGGCCAAAAACCTGAGAATAGTTTGAAAAAGGTTTTTAACATTTTTGTGAATAATTAATGAATGATTTGATTCACAGCAATGGTTCTTGAGGCAAAGTTGGTCAGAAAGAGGAGATTTATCATATGATGTAAAGATTTAATGTGTCTGTGAAAAATGAACATGTTCTAAAATTTTAGGTCATTTTCTATAAAAAATACTGTTTTGTGTTTTTGAGGCACTTTTAACTGTTAACCTATGTGCCACCTATGGTCCGATCTTCATGAAACTTTGGAAAATTATTCAGAGTCACTTGACAAAGTTTTCACAAAGTTTTGTAAAGTTTTTATTTAAATTTTTTTTTTTTACGTTTTATAGGCTTATTGGTTTACTTGACCCTTTTCTAAATGAGCCAATCATAGCTAAGCAATGGACAAAAATTTAACATCTTTTTGATAATTATTTATCAAAAAGAGTCCATAGATTATTACTGCAGTGGCTTGATCAAGATTGAGAAAAAAACCAAGGACTTGTTCGCAAAAGTAGGTTTTTAACATACTTGTTAATAATTAATGAACAATTTTATTGACAGCAATGGTTCTTAAGGCAAAGTTGCTTATTTTGAGGAGATCTATCAAATGATATGCATATTGTGTGGATGTGTAAAACACCATGTGATTACAGAGCAAAAAAACGCATTACCACCAACTAGTGGTCGATTTCTTTCAAAATTGTTACAGACCTTTAAGACCATGAGTCGAACAGAGTTTCGTTCCGGTCGACCTCCATAACCCTGGCCAAATATGTGCTCAAACGTCATTGGCCAATGGCAGCCATGTTTTTTGACAAGCCAATGTCTTCATATAAACTTGTGCCAGTTGCTGCATTTTAAGCCGATCAGTTGCCTAGTTATAGCTGAAATTATCTTTTTTTTTGCCTCATAGCGATACCAAGTGGCAGAGCTGCGTAATAAAAAAAAAAAAAAATTGAGTGAGCTTTTACAGAGTTGCCAGAGTTATAGTCCGAATAACATTTGGCTAACATTAGCATAGATGCTAATTGGCCTACTGTTTTGCACCAAAATCTAAATTTCAGCTGTTTTTTGATAATTCTTGATACACAATGTCCTCACATTATTTCTGCAGTGGTTTGGTTTCTATCAAATGGCGAGCTCTATAGCTGTTTCATGAAAGACCCAGTAAAGATGACTACAGCCTGTGGACAGTGACAGTGTTAAAAACCTCAGAACGTTTGAACATGGCCAAACATCTTTGATGTGAGAGACTATAAGCTCTTCTGCTCACTGTCCTTTTCAAAGCCCTGGCTTTTAATCTTAACCTAATTGATAATCATTCAAAAAATGATATACATGCATTCAAATTGCTCTTTAACTACAATTTCAAATGTGCAAGATGTGAAAATTATGCACGTATGTGCAAAAAAACATCAAAAGTTAGCAACAGGAATATTTTTTTTCTCAATGTTGACACCATTAGGGTTTAGAATAAGTTTAATAGCGACAGGTGGAAGAGCATAATTTCCTGTGACATTTTACTGATGGACCATTGTGCTGAAAAATAAATTGCGGAGGAAATGGGCAGGAAGAAAACATCTCAACTGAGCTCAATCCTATAGAAACCGGTGGCCCCGAGGGAATCAGAGACTGGGACATGATTATTGGAATGCTTATGAGAAAGTAGGGCACAGTCGGGTGTCAGAGAAGATCAACATTTGTTCGGCTTTGTAGTGCCCTTCAAAGGGTGCAGTAAATGTCACTTCTGGAGTAGTGGGCATTCACCTGTGGAGTTCTCAATCTAGGTCAGCAGACATTGCATTTGTGTCACTTTTAACCTCTTGTTGGCCATGGGCCAGTTTCATATGATAACGGACCTGGAGTTCACTTCAGGAGTTTTTGTTCAACAATAAATTTAAACACAAAGAACAAAATTTCCTTTGTTTCAGATCACCAGAGGTTGTGGTGAAAGGATCTTTTTATTCCTGTTTTAATATTAAATTAAAAAAAGTGACAATTTTTGTACCTTGTCCTGGATGTCTACAGGTCAACGGTGTGTATCATTTTAGGATATCTTTTATCTTTAACTGCCACTGGTTTCCCCTGATGGAGAAGCCATAAGAGATTGTACACTGTTTCCTCCTTCCTTTTTGACAGCTTTCTCTTGTTTGTCTCAAAGTAACCGGAAGCCTCTGTTAAAGTGTAAACATAAAGAGCGGATGAGTCTACTTAAGTATTAACCGTTCTGAGGTGGTTTAGGAGCCAGTATCATATAACCCTGCAGTTCGACTCTGTAGGCCATCTGTAGGATGATCTTCAGAATAGATCTGAAGGTTTATTGGATTTAAAGGGCTAGTCACATAATGGGAGTTAATTTAAGTCTTCCGTTGAAGCAGGATAGCACTTTGCTGGGCTCCTGAACCTTTGCTTCTAAACCTTTGTAAAGCACAGGGTAAACTTACAGATTAAAACATCTGTAAATAAAAGCGTTTGTATAAGTAGTATGTTAAGAAATTAACATACAATTTTAATTATTTTTGCTAAAATATAAAAAAATTTTGAACGAAAGATTTGTTCATTTTGCTTTGACTCAAAGCTCTGAGTCTGTAAAATTATTTGAACTTCCCATCACTAATACCAGTGACACAAACTAAGTTATTTATATAAAGAAATCTGTTGTAAAGCATGTCAGAAAAAGGGATGCCGTGAACCAGAAAATGGTTATGTGGTTCAAATGGTACAAAATTTAAGTTGCTATTAATAGTATATTATTCCATAACATCTTTAAACCATTTTATTACACTAGTTTTTACAATAGCCAATACATTCATCATAATGTAAATGGGTTACTAATGATTGGCACAACAGTATCATAAGGGACTGACACATTTATTAGGTTCTTAAGTGATCTTTACATTCTATAGTTCTGTGCTGTTTCAGAAACTATCAGTGTCAACAAAAAAAAATTAAAAGCTACTAAATGAGCAGTATTTAGGACTTTAATTTTAAGCATATGGAATTTGCAGTTAACTTTATCTTGTGGGATTATTATTAGGGAAACAATATGGTTAACATTTTTAATAGAACTATAAATAGTCTGTGTACACGAAAAGACCTTTGATATCTAAGCAAGAAATCCCATCCAACCCAACAACATTAAGCTTTTTCACCTGCAAAAACAGTAGACATCTGGTTAATATCAAAATTAGCTGACTATTATAAACATATGTTTTTTTGCCAACATATGTTCTTTTGTATCTTTAATAAGCAAAAATAATAGCAAAAAGCCATCTGTGTGCAATTCAGTAGGAGGAATTACATACATTGTGTTCTTTTGCCTTTTGGTGAGACAGAAACGTAAACTCAAACTGGCTGACAAAGCTACAGTAGCAAGCTAAAATTGCAATGTAATTAGCACAACTGTGGCTAAATGAATGCATAAAACAAGGTCAGGGACAAGACTGTGAGAAAAATAAAACACTTTCTTTATACAAAACAATGGCTAGACTACATGCTTAATGCTACCATGCTGCTTGTATGCGTCAGACTTTTATCTAGCAGCACTATTACCAGTAAAGATAAGCACCAACAGTGAACCATATCAATATATGCGGCGAAACCACCCCAGTGGCCCTTGATAATGATCAATATCTTGTTTTCCACACCAAAGGAACCGCAAGTGGCTACACAATAAACAATAGTGGTAGCAGTGAACCAGTGACCGCAGGCTCTTTTAGTATCGGCCAAGCTATTGTGTAGAACTGGCAGATTCTGGCTCAGCTTTACACATGTCAGGCAGGCACGTGGCTCTAGTCTCCCGTTGTCACTGAGAGGCAAAATCTGAATGAAAATCAGCTTTGAAATGCCCCCTCAGTCTCTGTGTTGGGACATGAAGTAATAATAATTTGTAAGAGAATAACAATTACTTTATAATGCACAATTTAGAACACATGTGCTTAAAGCAAATTAAGGCAGGACAAAGGCATTATGAAGCTGAAAGGTTATTTTTAGTAAAAAGATGAGCAGTAAAGGAATAGATTGAATTTTGCAATATGTTTAAAAAATACAGTGATCACAGGCAAATTATTGACCACTACCAATTTTATGTTATCTTAAAGACATTTCAAGTCGTTTCCTTGTTGTGATACATTTAAAATGTATAAATTAAAAATTGTATTATTAAAATGTTCTGTCCAATACTGATCTACTTAAATATTATTGTTGTTGTTACATTGTTGAAAGTGATTTGTCTGTTGCCTGAAATGTTGAATCAAACATTTTAAAAACAGTACATACAGTACAGGCACTTGGGAGTCCATAAGTTCTTGTTTAAAATTAGATATAGATTTGCAATAATGTTAAATGTTATATAACAGATATCACATACCTACGTCATATAACTGATATAATATATATACTGATTCTAACTAAATAACTAAATAAATAATATAGTTTTAAATATTTCAATATTTCTTTACCTTTTTGGAGTAAAATTCAAGTGGTGGTTGAAGGCGAATGTTAATAAATTTATAGAAAATTTTTCAAATCATTAAAAAAAAAAAAAAAAAAAAATATATATATATATATATATAAATATATAATTTAATTGTTATTTATTAATATTTTATAATATTTATTTATTAATATTTAACATTTTTATATAATTTCTCTTTTCATATAAAATATAGTTTAGTTTAGCGATTGCAACCCTGCTTGAAACACTGCCAAACCCCTTTTTTTAACTTCCTTTGTGGAGGTCCAAGCTTTAATAGGTGGGCCAAACTCCATAATTCACATTAGAAACTGTTAATAATTGGTGTGATGAATTGTCAAGAATAATACAAATTTTCAGGCTTGAGTCATTTGTACAGTTAAAAGAGGTACACCCAAGCATAAAAACAATGGCTAGCCATGTCAGAATTGCACACTCTGACATCACGACACATCCGTAACAAACCCACTTTCCCAGAATAACCCACTCAGAACCGTCAAGAGAATTTTACCACACTAAAAACCAACTCCTTTTATTCTGAGCTCACGCTTCTGTGCTTGAAAGGCAGTCTGGGAAAGAGAGAGAGAAAAAAAAATACATGCCTCAAAGAAGATTCCAGAAGTGTTTGGACTCGCTCGTGATAAACTTAAAAACAACCGCAAACTAAAGGTATGGAATTTCTTATTACTGGATCTGTTTGCTTTTTACATCCCCTCTCAAACACATTCAATTCTGGGATGTCTCTGTGATGTCTACAGATATAAACCCATCAGACTCTTCAACTATAAAAGCACAGGAGAGCTGCAATTATGTCCAATTCAGCTGGAATTACTGTTATTACAGTGCTTTCCCTGCTACAGAAACCTCAAAACCTCCAGCTCTTAATCAAACAGATGCTGCAAAAAGTGAATGCCATTAGAAATATGAATGTTAACATTTGCTTCTGTTATGAAGCAAAATTAGGATGTTTTGGCAGATGAAGCTCAGAGAAACCTGTTCTTTAACCCCTTAACTGTAACACTGTCCCCTTTTGGGAAACCTAATTTTACTTCACTATGTTAAGCTGGGGGAGGTGGAGGGTTTCTGAATAGTGCTGCTACTGCTACAGCAAGCACTAGCCAAATATTTGAATGCTGAGCATCAAGCTCATTGGCTACAGATACAGGAGAGCTGTGACATGTAATAATGATGTTAGACCTATCAAACTGCACTAGAGTCTGAAGTTTTATGGAAACTGCAGTGAATTGTATGGAAAGGTATATATTTGTTGATAAAAAATGTTGATAGAGGCACGTTTTCCCCATGAGCCTATGATGTCATGCTGACAACTCAGCTTTCTGATTTCTATCAAATTATCATAGATAAATTCTAAATACTGTAAGATGCCAAAAATTGTTGTCCTATACTGTATATTTGCAGTAAACAGGTGTTGGCATTAAAACCTGCATTTAAAGGAAAATGTCCCTGGACAATATAAGAAAAGGTTTTATAAGTTCATCTGTACTAAACCATGGAGAAAGGGAGAAAAGGCTGAACAGTTAGTAGTACGATCATGAAGACAGATGTGCTACCCCATAACGCTTCAGGATAAACCAACCATGAGAGAATAATGAAGCATTTCAGAGGAATAGTGCATTCAAAAATAACAACCAAGATGATCCTTGTATGGCTGTTCCATGCAGTACAGAACTAAACCTTCTTCAGTGTCATACAACACACTGTTAAACTTGAAGGTTCTTTATTGGCTTTTGTTTCATGAAGAACATCCATGAAACCTCATCCATTCCTCAAAATGTCTCTTTACAGTGAAAAATGTTTGTTTAGATTATTGACATGTTCTTCACACTGAATGGTTCACTGAAAGCGAAACCTTTATATTTAAGAGTGTAAATAAAGGTCAAGCTCTTGAGTGTATAACGCCATCACACTGTCATTGCTGTCATTTTGAGTCAGAGCAGCTGTATTCCTCTCTGAGCTCTGAAGTCACATCTCGCTGTGGCCACAAAACATGCAATCATACACTTCTATTAATACCTTTCAATTACATGCCTTTTATTCCTGTGCATTAGCAAGCCAGACTGCGGCCTGCAGAAAGCTGACCTTTAAGAAAATTTAAGTAATTTTCCTCTTTACACATAACATTCAACGACATAAGAGCTTCTGTAATCAATGCATTTCATTTTAGTTGCACTGGGTACATTTGGCTCACTATCTCTAACAGACCAAAACAGATGACGGCAGAAATATACTGAAAAGAAAGTTTGATGCTCAGATAATACTGTAATTCCAGGTACCAAGAGGCTAGAGAGCTGCAGTGACGTATTTTCGAAGCCTAAATACAGTCAACAGAAGTAACAAGCACTAAATAATCTAACTACATCATGGTTTCATGACCTCAACAGTCTTTCTTTAAATACCTTTTCATATTGTCAGTCTTATTACTTAGACTATCATAGGCTAAAAAAATGTAAATATCTTCAGCTTGTGATAACCATAGACCTTCTTTCAAAATTGTAAAAAAAAAACTTCAGGACTTCACGAGAGCCAAAATACTGTACAAACTATATACTTATAAACAGCACTCTATGCTTGACAGTGCATAACGGGTACTGTAGCTCTGAAAACACATTTATGTAACTTACGTTGATGTCCAAGCTGCACAGACTGAGTGAATCCACATCTCTCTTCCTCTGCTTCCTCTTCTTCTGTAACAAAGATGATGATAAGTTGAGTGCTACATTATCACGAAAAGTAGTGATCCTAATGATTTAACTGTTACATATAGATGAATGTCACACAACAGAACAAGATTCACCATATTAAAATGTCAGAATTGAAGAAAGTACAAAAAAAGTTATAAATAAAAATCCTAAAGGCCACAAGAGTTCTGTGATGCCTTTAGGGCGGATCAGGATCCTTGGGTGGCCATGGTGGATCAGGAGCCTTGGGAGGCCGTGGTGGATCAGAAGCCTTGGGATTTAGAGATTTAAAGCGCTACAGACCCAACTAAACTGAACCACCCAAAAGAGTCCACTCAGTCAGCTGGTTTTGAGACTTACTAACCTGACTAACTCGACTAACACTAACCAGTCTCAGTCCAGCACTGCTTCTCACCCAAACATCAAAATAAATCAAATGATCAAACGATCTAAAAATATGTATCTAGAACATTGGGATCAAGAAACTAAAACACAAAGCAAATTAAAATTATATTCAACAATAAAATCTAATTATGAATTAGAAGAATATCTCCAATATTGTGTCAGAGACACAAAGCAGAGAAATCCTGACCAAGTACAGGCTCAGTGAACACAGTCTGGTATCGAGACCGGCAGACACAAAAAGAGCTGGTTACCCAGAGAACAAAGAGTGTGTGTGTGCTCACTGAAAGACAGAAGAGATCATGAGAGAGACGCACTTTCTACTTCACTGCCACAAATTCAAATCAGTAAAAGACCTATACATAAAAAATGTATAAACATCATAAAGAACTTTCCAGCAATGACTGAAAAGGAACAAAAGAAGATAATAATAGGAGAGGGACAGACAGCAGGCTGGGATATATGTGTGGATGTGCCACAGTCTGCGAGACAGCAGGTGAATGAATGTGATGAGTGTACTGAGCCTGACCGCTACAGTGACCCCCAATCTTTTTGTTTATGTTAAACACTTTGGTATAACACATTCACAAGTTCAAATTTGTTACACTGTTAACTAAGTTAAAATCTGTTATAGTTTTTAGTATAGTTATATTTATATTTTTTTCCCCATATAAGGTTGATCTTTTCATTGTTATTATAATATTTCTACACATATAGTTCAAGTTTTGGCAATATTGCATCTTTATATTATACACAGTCTGTATATATATATATACATATATATATATATATATAGTTGTTGTAGATGGTTAATAAGATCGTTGACTGGTCAACTGTATGGCCTGCTATGTTATTGTTTCTCCATAACTGTTTATTCTCCATGACAACCAGCAGCATGTGGAGTGAATATGCACATCCTGATGCAGGTTTGTGAACAATAGAGCAGGTAAAAGGCTGGAAGCTCTAGTGCTTATCCTGACCCATGAATAGCACCGGCTGTAATGTTTAAGAGGAACAACTAGAATAACTAGAGCCACTAAATTAGATTCAGCTCTCTTGGCTTAAAAAGCATGAAAAAGACCTTATAGATATTTCAGGAGTCAGTATTGTACGTTCAGAATAAAACACTGGTGTAACAGCTTGCAGTGTAGTAAGTTCCCTAGTATTTTCGATATATAGCCTTTACAACTCGTTATAGCACTTCCATATCATTGCTCTTTTGTTTTAAGTTACATTAGTTTTAACTGGCCACTCTTTTCCATGTAATTAAGGAAAGGCACCTTATTTGGAAGAATGTTGGTAACTAAACAGTTGCTGGTATAGCCACCGACTTCCATAGTAAGGAATAAAAAATAATGGAAAATCAATGGCTACCATCAACTGTCTTTTTACCAACATTCTTTCAGACATCTTTTTTGTTCAACAGAAGAAAGAAAACAGGTTTGGAACAATATGAGGTTGAGTAAAATATGCACATTTTTAATACAGGGTGAGGATGCATTTTAATGTTAAAAAAAATCTTCAATTACGAGGCAAATTTAATTTCAGTTGAAAAGCAGCACTAAAAAGATGATATAGGTGATATTTTCAGCTTAATATAGTTCAGTGTTCATTCAGTGTAGTTAAAGTGTCAATTATGAAAGTTCAGCTACTAAACAGCTCTACACAAGATAGTAAATAACAATGCCCTGAGACACCTCAATTCATATACTGTAGATTGCAGCACATTTGGGTGATTTACCAAACCGTGCTGTAAAAACACAAAGAGTTTTGCTGTTTTCTTCCACGAATAATGACAAAGAAAGTAATTATATAACTAGGGAAAATAGTCATTATTCACCCGATAAACAATCCAAATCTATCACCTAATGCATCACAAACAACTTCTGGACTGGTCACAGTAAGTACAAATAGTAAGATACAATGCATTTAGAAATGCAACGCTTAGGCAAATCGAATGCAATAGTTACGTAACTACAATCACAAAAACTTCCACATGCAGACCAATTTTAAAACAACTAACAAAACTTACCTTATCCCTCAAATACAACAATCAATTAATAATAATAAAATAACTATTTTAAAAGGGAAACACAAAGACTTAAACATACTCAGGCTTATGTAACTCTAGAAGGCCATTCATCTGCCCTGCAGGATTTAGAAATCACAAATAAGATTTATTTAATTTCACAGATTTTTCTCCTAGATTGCAATAAAATGAAATTTCATTTTCATTTTAGTTTCAGTCATATTTTTTTCTAAGTATGAAATCAAACAACCCCAGTCTCTTTTTTATAGTTTAAGAAGTGAACGATATCCCAGATGTCATTATGAAATACAAAATCTCCCAAAAGCCAATGACCAGCAGTATGCCATTGGTTTAATGACTTCTAAAAGGGCAGCCTGTGTGTAATTGCATGCTCACTCACCTTCTGGTGGATAAAAAGGCAGCACCCCATCATTGGGCTTCACAGCAGTATTCCTCAGGCCCAAACACCCCAAAATCACTTCTACAGTATCCAGCCGTGGACCACTGTCACCTGCCTAATCTTCGGCCATGCGTGTGTGTGTGTGTGTGTATACAGGAGAGTAGCAAACAGGATGTTCAGGGGGAAGTGTGTCCAAGCTATATCGGGCCCAAGCAGGGCGCAAGCTCTCAGACCACATCTCATGCTGGTGTTTGTCTGAAGCTGGGTGGCGTCAAACACCCCTTCAGTGAGAGGAACAGCATCCTGTTACAGGGAAGAATAGCACACGATTGCTTTTTCACCCTCCTCATCCACTATATTCAGAGCTACTCAAACCACCATAATGGACTCTCACTGTTAAAGTCAGCAGAATTCATGTTTCACTGTGGTTATTCTCTTGCTGGGATTTAGTGTACATTTTCTCTTCAAAACAATTGCAGCAGGGTAACAGTTGATATACACACTACATAAACATGAACAAATTTTAAGTCTCTTCTGCTCACTAAAAAAATATAAATGAAATCAATAAAATTAAATACAATAAAATAAATAATAATAATAATAATAATTAATCAATAATGTGGGTGTGGGAAGTATTTAGACCCTCTTAAATGTTTCACTCTTTGTTATATTGGAGCCATTTGCTAAAATAATTTAAGTTAATTTTTTTTCTTATGAACGTACACCTATTGATGCCCTATTGACAAAAAAAAACTAAATTGTTGACATTTTTGCAGATTTATTAAAAAAGAAAAACTGAAATGTCACATGGTCCTAAGTATTCAGACCATTTGCTCAGTATTTAGTAGAAGCACTTTTTTGATCTAATACAGCCATGAGTCTTTTTGGGAAAGATGCAACAAGTGTTTCACACATGGATTTGGGGATCCTCTGCCAGATCAGTTTGCCCAGATGGCCATCTCTAGGAAGGGTTCCAGTCACACAGTTGGACTCAAATGAAGGTCTAGAACCATATAAAGGATGATAAGAAGAAATGGACAGCACCTAAGTTCAATATTTGAGTGTCACAGCAAAGGGTCTGACCATGTGATATTTCAGTTTTTCTTTTTTAATAAATCTGCAAAAATGTCAACAATTCTGTTTTTCTGTGAATATGGGGTGCTGTGTGTACATTAATGAGGAAAAAATGAACTTAAATGATTTTAGCAAATGGCTGCAATATAAAAAAAAAAAAGAGTAAAACATTTAAGGGGGTCTGAATACTTTACTGTATATTCAGCAAGAACACATTCAGTTGATCAAAAGGCATTTATAATGTTACAAAATATTTCAAATAAATGAAATAAATACATTATAATAGTAAGCATTCAAAAATTAAGCTGTAATAATTTTATTGAAAAACACTAGCACTGTATTTTTCTGTATTTTTAAAGGGTTCTTTCAAATACATGAAAAATATAAATGATTCCCATGCGTATATAGAATGTACTTAAAATTAAACATCTAATAACTTACAACTGAAATGTCTATTACTAGACATTTATATTGTCTACCTATAAGCTGCCACAGTATAAGAGGTTTGTGTACCCTTACAGAACAGGAAGCCAGAAAATCCCTGTTAAACACACTTCCTGGAAAGCGAGCTGTCTTCCTTTAAGCATTTCCTGTTGAAGAAGTGCTCTTTGGACCTGATGCTGCTGCTAAGGCATGTTCTTGGTTTCTTTTCCAAACTAAAAAGCTAATTGGTGCTGGTTATTCTAATTGTGAATACTGAAAGTACAAGTCACACTTATTTATATAGTGCTATATACAATCCAGATTGCTTCATAGCAGCTCCACAAAAATCACTGATGAAGTGTCAGTGCAGTCAAATCCATATTATTGTCTTTCAAGCTATTTTTATTTGCATAACCCTTTTTTAACACATTGTCTCAAAACAGCTCTAGATAAATTCATACTGTGTATTTGTGTATTTATATCTAAGCATATTTCAAACACAGACCTTCCATAAAAAAAACCAAACTGTCTGTCATTTAAATGCTCCAATGGTTTTGGGAGGATCCTCTTCCTGGCAAGGAAGGGTGTGTAAGTCACTGGGATGCCTCAAGATTCAGTGTTAGTTCCTCTGCTTTTCTCTACACAACCTCACTGGGCACTGTCATAAAGGTAAAAATTATCCCTAGAAGAAACACCATTATCAGTTCAACATTGCAAAGTTTCTTTTAAACCCATTAGTCGAACCCAACATCACAACACAACATGTGTGGCATGTGACCACCAGCTGTTTAGAGAAGATCAACAGATTGAAGCTAACAGTATCACCAAATACTATGACTAGAAACTTTATGAAACAGAGAGAGAGAGCAAATGAGAAGGCTGCCAGAACCCAAAGAAGCAAAGGTTAATGAGACTCTTTCACAGGTTCAATTTATTTCTGTTCCTGCAGAGCATTAACTGTTTTGCAGGCAAAAAATTTGTCTTCTGGCCAAACTCTAATGTATTATCATATGTAGGTATTGTTTTCATTAAAGACTCAAATATATACAAAGTCAAACAAAGAGATGTTGAACAACTCAAAGAGTTGTTTAAACTGATGGCTAAGAATTTCTCAGTTAATAGTGATCTAGGGTGCAATGCTGAATAAACTGAAAAGCACATACAAATGCTCCATTAAAGCATAAGATTAAATATACACTCTTGAAAATAAAGGAGCTTCTTGATGCTATGAACCTTTAACATCTGAAGAACCTTTCTGTTTCACAAAAGTTTCTTTGTGGTGAAAGAATGTCCTTCAGATTATAAAAAGGTAAGGAAAAGATGTTTCTTTAAAGAACCTTTGACTGCATGGTTCTTTGTGGAACCAAAAATGGTTCCCTACGAGTTATGTTGTGACGACAGACTGGGGTCTTGCTTGGAGCCCGGATTCACTTTGATTAAGAGAAAATGCCTTGGTGCTGTTGTACGCTGGAAGAATGAAAGCAGAGACATGTGGTGAGACAACGTGATCAGTGGTGCCCCTGTTTATTCGGCGATTCCCCTGGCCGTTTAATATAAAAGAGCAGTTTCTGATCACGGTCGGCTCGAGTCTTTTTAAAGATTCCATTCTGGCTGTGTCCTCTTGGGTGCGGTCGTTACCTGACTTCAAATGACAGAAAAGAGCATTGTCTTCAGTATCTGGGCATCCGGCATGCTAAAGGTACATTCGTGGAGGATGCATGTATTATTTTGTGAGTCCATGCCCCTGTCAGCTCCAGGCAGAGGATCCGCAGCCTGGTGATAAGTTTTTTCGGGACGGCTCGTGACTCACGACCACGTTTCTTCCCAATGCCTTTGTTCCCGGAGGTGCATGAGGAATGGACGAAGTCGTGGATGGCTCTTTTATCAGCCAGAAGCCACTCTTTTCCCTCCTCCATCCTCACAAACCTCGACAGCAGGGCAGCCAGAGGTTATTACCCAGGTGGAGAAGGCAGTCACGGTGCACTTGTGGCCGCAGAACCCCACCCCTTGGAGGACTTGTCCGCATCTCACCTCTAGACCCTGTAGAACCACGACAGCTCTTGCTGCGAAGGCCTACAGTGCAGCTGGCCAGGCTGCCTCTGCCCTGCATGCCATGGCAATCCTGCAGGTCTACCAGGTCAAGGCACTTAAAGAAATGCATGAGGGTGGCACCGACCCGGGGTTGATGCAGGAGCTGCGCACGGCGACCAACTTTGCTCTCCGGGAGACAAAGGTCACGGCGTTGCCCCTCGGGAAGGCAATGTCCGCTATTGTGGCCCAGAAGCGCCATCTGTGCCACAACCTGGCAGAAATTAAGGGTGTCGAGAAGGTACGCTTTCTTGACGCCTCGATCTCTCAGGCTGGGCTTTACAGCGACACTGTTGATAATTTTGCACAGAAGTTCTTGGCAGTACAATGGCATGCCGAGGAGATCCAGCACATCCTCCAGCTGCATGTTAATGCTCTACAGGAGATGGTAAGGGGGAACAGAGGAGGGCCGGGTGGAGAATCCTTTGTTGAAGTTTGTTTGTTCCGCCACAGGTCTAAGGGCCTCTGGTACCCACATTCTCAATAAAAGAGCAGTTTCCTTGCCCTCCGGGCTTGGGTGTTTGTGGGCTGACAGTGAGCAGTCCATAGCTGTCTAGCGGCTGCCCACAGTGCCCCTATAACCAGCGGTCAAGAAATCACGGGAAGGGGACGCAATGCCTCCCTATGTGGTTCTGGCCAGTCCCTCCGGGGAACAAGGCAGTGGTAAAGTGATGAGTCAGTACGTGATGCCTTCTTTTCCATCCAGATGGACTGCCCACCACTACACACCTCCAGGCAGGTCGATGAGTCCGATGGCCCCTCTCGTGATGAGTCTGGATGCGTGGCTTTCCAGCCCATTGCGGTAGCTCATCAGGACGATCAACTTGGCTACAGTTGGCCTAGCGACATGCTCAAGACTATGTTGGCCGTCCAGCTCCTGTTTTGTGCGAGGAGATTATCAAAGGATGCAATCGAGCTGGTCCCTCCAGCTGAGATGAAGTCAGGGTTTTACAGCCCTTACTTCATTGTGCCATAGAAAGGAGGTGGCCTTTGGCCAATCTTGGATCTGCGAGTTTAAACTTTGGCCCTGCACAAGCTCCCATTCAAAATGTTGATGCAGAAACGCATCAACAGAGCCTATGCACTGAAGTGGAGTATGTTCGCTAACTGGTGTTCTTCTCGCTGAGAAGACCTCCGAACATGCATGATTGGAATAGTTCTTTCTTTCCTGCAAGAAAAGTTGGAGAACAGGCTGTTGCTCTCCACTTTGAAAGTGTATGTGGCTGGTCACTCAGGAAGCATGATCTTATCGTGAGGTTCCTAAGGGGTGCCAGGAGGTTAAACCCCCCTAGGTCGTCCCTGGTATCCTGCTGGGATCTATCTGTTGTCTTGGCTGACCTTCAGAGGGGTCCCTTTGAGCCACTTGAGTCAGTTGAGCTTAAAATTCCGTCTGTTAAGACAGCACTCCTGACCACGCTCACTTCCATCAAGAGGGTCAGGGACCTCCAAGCATTTTTGGTAAGCGAAGAGTGCCTTGAGTTCGGGCCAGTCTACTCTCACGTTGTCTTGAGTGCCCGGCCTGGATACATGCCCAAGGTTCCCTCCACACCTTTCCATAATCAGGCGGTGAACCTGCAAGCACTGCCCTCAGAGGAGGCGGATCCAGCTTTGGCGTTGACGTGTCCTGTGAGAGCCTCTCTGACAGTCTTTTTGTAGAGCTACAGGTTGGGTGACACCGAATACTTTTGCGTGATACTATATTCTTCGCATTGAGCCAGTCCTCTAGTCTGTTGCAGAACAGATAGCACCCTTGGCAGTCAGACTTGGCGGACCTGTCTGACACCAGGCCCATTAACAGTATTAGCTGTGCCCAATTCCGGTCAGCCCTTGTACTGGGTTGGGTGTCCACATGGTTGATCCCCTGCGGGTGATTTCATGTGTGTCCTCTTCCAGAGTAAGGTTTCCCTGTGGGTGAACTCGTGTCTTCCCTTGGAAGACCCCTCTGTCTGTCTCTGCTGTCAGTTGCTCCTCCATCTCCTGTGGGTGGGACCTGCCTCAGAGACCCAGTTTGTATGTTGTAGTGCCTCAGGCTAGAGGTCTGCATTCCCAACCAGACTTCTCGTGGCGCGATAATAAATTTCCGAATAAAACACAGAAGCGATCGGTAATTCCTGTGTAATTTGAACGGGAGTGGGCGGTCTAACAATATAACGTTCCAGATGTTTTCTTGGAACAGCATATCTGTGATTTTCTCATTCTTATTGAGCACCCGTACAGCCAGTGCTCAGGACTCTTACACATGCTGAGCGCATGGACCAGTGGTTTTGCGTGTGCATTTTAATTGCACAGTCTGTGTGCGCATTAGAGCGGGCTTTACCAACATGAGCAAAATGAAGATGCGCTGTCCTTGAAGGTCCGCTAGCATTAGAAAATGGTCAATTTAATGTTAGGAAACCTACATCAGGCAAGTGTAATGTATGGGAGTCTTTTTCAAACGTCATAGACGCAATTGGGGGAATAAAATACCCTTTGCGCGATGTGATAAATATAAGCTACAATTGTTGTACATACATTTGTTTTTATTTATTTTATTTTTGCAACACATTTTCCATGATGACAGATAAATGTTAAAGGCATCTTGACCAGACGAATAAAAATAAATAACATCCTTGCACAACCTACAGTTTATCTGTTATCTCTCTCTTTTTTGGTAGTACACAATTTAAATGTGAGATTTTGGAAACCAGATCTTAATTTAGCGGGAATGGTCGGGTCAGGTAGAAAATTATTCTAAGCGGGCAGTGGGTGAACAAAGACTGAATATACAGCGGGAGCGGTCGGGTGCGGAATAAAACCTCGCGGGAGCTGCGGGAACAGGACTAAAAAACGATCCCGCGCAGACCTCTACTCTGTAGTTGTCAGGAAGAGCTTCTGACAGAAAGTCAGAGTCATGAGTGAAGCTGCTGATGCAGTTTGTGGAGATGTTTAAACTTCTTCACAGATTTAATGCCTTGTTTTTGTTTTTTCAGTTGAGTTTATCTGCGGCTGTAGGCAGTTGTAAAGGTTGTAGTGGCTGCTAGGAGTCACAAAAGCGGTCTTCCACTCATCTCCACTACGTATGCGAATTAGATTATATGCACTGCGTAGGTCTAGTTTGCTGAACACTTTGGCTTGTCTTAATTCTTCTAAGGTCGAAGGAATGAGTGGAAGCGGATAGGTGAACTTAACTGTTTGAGAATTGAGAGTTCTATAGTCAATACAGGGCCTCAGACCCCATCTTTCTTCGCAACAAAGAAAAAGCTGGAGGCTGCGGGTGATGTGGATGGTTGGATAAAACCTTGTGCAAGTGGTTCGCTGATATCATCACCTTCCGTTCGGGTAGTGAGAGTGGATAAACCTTCCCCTTCTGTAAGATAGCTTGAGGTACTAGATCGATCGCACAATCCCATCGACGATGTGGAGGCAGGTGAGTGGCTACGGCTTTACTAAAAACATCTGAGAATTTTCTCCTTGTGTTTCAGGGCTCTCTATTGTGGTGGAGAAGCATGACACCTCAGGAAACTGTGGAAGTGATGGAAGACAATGATAAAACAAAATTAACTCCATTGCAGGATTTCACCTGTGCTTCAGCGAGTGCGAGGATTGCGTTTCTCCAACCAGGGGTGTCCAAAGAGAATGTCCTCTGAAGCCTCAGGTAAAACAAAGAAACTTATTGACTCCTGGTGAAGACAGCCAATTTGAAGTGTAAGTTGACTGGTACAGGTATTTATGGGTCGGGCATCCAGGGGTTTACCTTGAATTGTGATGATACGATAGGGTATCGGGCTCTTTTGAGTGGAGATCTGTAAGGTGTCAACACAACATGAGGAAATGAAGTTTTTTTGCCGCCCCGGAGTCTACTAAGGCATTCACTGGATAATGGTGAGTATTATGGTGAGTATTATGGATTACCATGGTATCAATTAATGGTATAATCTTTGTATTAGGGTGTAAGTGACCTGTAATCACCGCTGCTCGAGCTGGTCTGATGGGACAGGTAAGCAGTCGGTGAGATTATGCTCCGCAGTAGAGACAAAGACCTTCCCGGAGCCTTCGAGAATGTTTAAGGCGTGAGATGAAAGTTTTCGGTTTGCATAGGTTCTTCGGTTTGGGTAGGTGAAGGTGCTGGAGTGACAGGGAACTCACAGACTGCGAGATTTTGTGAAATAGTGACGGCTCGTTTTAAAAAGGCATCAACTCCCACATTATCCTCATAGGTCGCCATTTGTTGGCGAATGTTAGAATTCGACAAGATACAGCGAGTAATGCTGAATCCTTCCATTCACTAGTCGGAGATAAGGTACGAAAACGAACACATATTTGGAATCGGGAGATCGCCTTGGTGCAACTGAAGTAGCTCCTCTTGTGCTGTGAAGTGGGTTGACCGAAGACCACTCGAAACTGCAGTAGAAACTGTGTGAGCGATGTCAGATGTGTGCTCTCAGATGTCCACAGGGCTTAGGCCCACTGAAGAGCTCTTCCTTTAAGCAAAGTGATTATTAGAGCAATTTTACCACGATCCGTTAAAAAGTGCTCTGGTTGAGCCTCAAAGTACAGTGAGCATTGTAACAGGAACCCTTCAGGAACAGGAACCCTTCACAGGATGCTTGATTTCCCGGAAAGGATTGAGGTCGTGAAACGGGGCTTGAAGTGGCTGCTAGGGCTGTGTTTCGTATTTCATGCAAGATCTGAAGAAAGGTGGAATAAGGTTCAGCGTTAGTTGCAATTTCCCCTGGCTTCATTTTATTTCTTTAAGGGCTGAGCTTCTGTCACGCTCAGGAGACCACAGACAACGAGGATTCAGATGAAGTGATGAAGTCAGTTTTATTCATACACAAATAAGGATTGTTCTTTTCAGCCAGATATTATAAGGCGCAGTGAGAAAAACTTTACTGCCGTAACCCTGCTTAGCTTTAGTGGGCAACCAGGCTTGGCTGTGGCTAATATTAGACTGTCTCTCTCTTATTCTGTTCTTCAGTCCGTATCCAGATCAGATGGTGTATCAGCACAAAGAGATGATCTTCATCAGAGACCAGAACACCTAGATGAGCTCTGTGGACAGATCGCCTGATCCAGATGCACACAGACACTATAAGGACTTACACAGTCTAACATGTGTTTAAAATTAAACTGGAAATTAGGTGCTGGGTGTCCTGCCAGAGGAGAACTGGACCCAAGTAAGCCTGGTTCTCCCAAGGTTTTTTTCCCCATTCTCTTAAGGATTGGGTTCTGGTTCCTTGCCACGATCGCCTCTGGCTTGCTTAGTTGGAGACACCTGATTTCTAGTGATTATCATTGTTTTTTTATTACAGACGTCTCTGCATTTGATAAATAAAGTTTAATCTCATCATTATACATTACCATTACTCTATTTTCCTACTTGATAATATTCAGTGCTTTGCTACAATCTGTATTGTTAAAAGCACTATATAAATAAAAGTGACTTGACTGGCTTATAATGGCAGTTGGCAAACCAAATAAATAGTTGCATTCCCGCCATCTGCTGGATAGAAGTGTGGAGCACATGATGGTTGGAAATCTAAATACTATGGACTTTGATATAATGGGATATGTTAAAAAAAAAAAAAACTTACACTGTTTACTACATTGTCACGCCAGTGAGCTGTACTGATCCCAGTGCAGCCGCCAATGCACGCTCACAATCGCCAGAGTACTAATCACCTGCACCTGATCTTAATCTAGTCACAGCATACTGTTTTACTGTTTTACTTTTTGATTGATTTGGACCATTTCCTAACAACACCTGAAGTGATGAATCATTTATAGCAGTCATTCTTAGACCCTGAATTAATGAAAACCTTTGCCTTTCATATGCTTTTAAGGTCCGCCCAGATGTTGGACGTCTCACTTTCTAGCGCTTCTGTGAACATACTCCTCAGCTCTCCTAACATTGGTTTCTAATTTTACTTTTTATGTTTACCTTGTTTAAATCTGACTCCAAATTTAAGTTCCCTGACATTAAAGTTGCAAGACTAAACGTTGGTGCTGATCTAGAATTTAGTTATCTTAATTTAGAAGCCTGATCCTTTTAGACATGCTATATTTTCTGTTCTACCGTTTGTGTGGGACACAAAGCCATCTGGGTCTAACGTCGGCCGGAACGCAGTACCGTAAAAACACAAACCCACCAGATTAATA
Source organism: Enteromius viviparus (assembly GCA_032353835.1). Taxonomy (NCBI): domain Eukaryota; kingdom Metazoa; phylum Chordata; class Actinopteri; order Cypriniformes; family Cyprinidae; genus Enteromius; species Enteromius viviparus. Next base: position 1,739,633 of record JAUCNO010000460.1, read on the forward strand.
ATTGCTCAGAGGTTGGAGGGAGCCCGTATCGTTTAGTTACTTGGTCCTTATCTTACCCAACTTGTCAATTTCAATGATATCAGAAATCAAGAGGTCTCCATATAAAAAAACGTGCTTACTGCTTCCGTTTTACTGTGCCCCCAGTTTGCGTATCTTGGCCAGGAAATTTATGTGCGCTAAAGTCTTCCGCACACACTACTAGTAGTACTTCTTTGAAAAACATATTACTTGAGTTTTTGAAATTGAAAAGCGAAAGTCCCACTCACTAGCCGTCACTCATTTATGTATAAATGTATATGTGAATAGTAAATGTACAGTGTACACACACATTTATTACATAAACACAAATCTTTATTTTGGATTAATTGTTTGACAGCACTTTTAAAGTCAATTTTGTTTATTAGTATGGTTGATCTGGATCACTGAAAGCCAGTAACAAAATACGTAATAAAATGGGTTTAGATATTAAAAGGACATTTGCATTTTATATATTTAATTATTGCAGGTTTGCATTATATTCTGAGTTTGCACTTTACTGTTTTTAGTCTTTTTGAGGAATACTGATGCTGTTTTTGTGCAAGTCAAGTCACTTTTATTTCTATAGCGCTTTTAACAATACAGATTGTAGCAAAGCACTGAATATTATCATGTAGGAGAACATCAGGTGATATGAGATGAGGGTTTCACTTTTGATGATTCCTTAATTCATGGTGCAAAACTATTTGGGAGGAAGTGCGTACGATTTTACGCACAGCTGGCACCATTTTATCAATCAGTACCACCTTCATCGTAAGCCAATCCAAGCCTTATCTTCTCACTATTAATAAACCAGTTTCTTTCCCTTCCGCATCCCGTTCTTTGCATTCCCTCCACCTCCCCTTCTTACAGGTTTCGAGTCGGACTCCGAGCCACACCCTTGTTAGGGTTCTCCCTACTAGGGCTCGGGGTCCGCCGAGCTCCCGGCTCACTCCCTTTAGCACTCCAAACATGCTATTACTATTATCAATAAAGAAGCACAAACACGTGAAACACATTGCACCTACAAATTTACTAACTCTTATTAGAGTGTTTAGTCTGGTAGGGTTAAGATTAGGATAAATTGACATGCACTTGCAAAATTACTTATAGTCATCAGAATTTCTGTTGTGAGACCATCATAGAGTTATTATAGATATTATTCAGACTAATATTAAGGAGTAAGCTTATTTGTAGAAGCAAAATTGCTTCTTGTCAACAGATTGTTCAGAAGTGACCATCAAAATAAATTGTTACCAAGATGAGAAAATGAAAATAGGTGTTTACATTTAGTCTCGAGCTACAGTAAGCATCATGTTCACACAGCGCCTCCGCATTTATGATTTTTACTCGACATGAATCAGTAAAACTGTCTGTGGGAAATAAAGTAACTTTGAAAAGATATTTCCATGTTTATTAAAATGTAATCTGTTATTTTACTTGTTACTAAAAAAAACAGTGTCTGAAGATTTTTAAAAACTCATCTTTTCTCCTGTGCTTTTGTGTTTGGGTGTGTTTAAGTCATATGTTGCTCTTTTGCATGTAAGTCTTTGCAAAACTAATGCTGTAACAAGGTCTTTTAATGCTGTAATTAAGTGTGTGTTATATGTACAGAACTTTGGTCTACAAAAGCTGTTTTAAACATGCTTTATAAATAAATTGAACATTGAACATTACGTTATTTACACTTCTTGTACAGTGTTACACTCACCACTGCTTTTAATCAAATTTAACACTCTTAGAAATGTAGACTTGCTTTCTAAGTTTTTTTCTTTGTTGTAAAGATGTCTAGGAAAAGAAACACAGAGAAAACGGCAGTGAAAATAGAAAACCTGAATGCTGGGGCAAAAAAAACTATTATTTTGCTTATCCGCTATTTATTTTAATTTAAATTCATTTAGTTCATTTTCTCTCAATTACTGTCTAGGGCATTCAGACTAAATTTTAATAACCCTATCATTTATACCCCATAATAAACACCCCAAAACATTATATCAGAATATGAATTTTAATAAACTTACAATTTTTTAAAGGAATATCATAATGTAATGTAACATATTTCGGTTCTGCTATTTCTAACAATCAGCCTTTAATATAACAATTTTCATCAACTACTAAAGTTACATTTTGAAAAGGAACCATAAAACAGAAATGACCCTGTTCATATTTTTGCATAGCTTGAATTAACACAAATCTGATTGCAGAACATGCTCTCAAGTAAAACATGAAAAATAAATAGTGCTTGGAAGTAGCATATAATAACTAATATAATGTCATAACTAATATAAAGGGTTAAATTATTTATTGTTAATTAAATTAATTATGACACCACATTAAAAAAAAACACTTCCGAAGTTTAGAATCAGCATTTGCACATCTTTGTGTAAACAAACTAAAAAATGTTCAGGATGCTCATCAGAGGAACGAGTACCAGCATCAGAGAAGCACACACAGAAGAAGCCTCAGACACCTTCACTTGATCTAGAACCAACTTATCTGTCAACAGAAAGTATAATGCAATGAAGCAATAATCAAAAACTTTCCTTTATAAATTATTAAAATAAATGAAATGTTCACCTGTGTTCCCTTCAGACAACATCAGAGGACCAATGGATATGGAAGAACTGTCATGGAAGTCCAGAGATCTGTGCTTTCTCCAGTGATGACCAGAATTACAGTCCTGAAAGAAAAAAAACATGAAACAGATTTTCACAAAGTCTCCAGCAGAGGACAGACAAAATAGTCAAGTCACTTTTATTTCTGTAGCGCTTTTAACAATAAAGATTGTAGCAAAGCACTGAACATTATCAAATAGAACAACAGAGTAATGGTAATGTATAATG
>JAUCNO010000460.1:1771468-1793348 GCA_032353835.1 Enteromius viviparus
CTCATGCGAGATCCCATATGTAACGTCTCCGTTCCCTCCTTCAGGGAACGTGGGTTACGATAGTAACCTAGACGTTTTAAATCTTAAAAGGTAATGGTAGTGACAGGTGGTAAAATGTGACTCAAAAGAGTCTCCATCTACAATCTATAAGAACACTGAAGCTACAGAAGTCTTACAAGCCATACATTCAAAATACATAATTAAAATATAGTTAATAATTAATACTGTTAAAATAATAATTAAGATAGTTAAGAATAATTAAGAAAAGAAAGAATGTGTAAAGCTACCAGTTTCATTCACATCATATAAAAGCTTTTAAATAAAAAACAAAAAGGTAACTGTGAGGTAATTTTTATCTTACAATTCAGACATTTTTCAGAAGACTGCAAGATGTTGTCTCAAAATTAATTCATAACTAGGTTTAAACTGGCAATTCTGAGAAGAAAGCCTGAATAGTGAGATATACATTTTTGCAATTGCAAGAAAAAAAGTCTCAATTGAGAGCTAAAAAGCTGCAATTTTTTTTTTTATCAAATAATTTCTTCAACAGAAAAGGAATAATAGAAATCAATAAATAAATAAAAATACAAATTATGAGTTTTCCAATTAACTAACATCTAAAATCAATCGTATAATGGTACATTTACCTGTAAAATAAATATGACTTTTTTGTTTTAAAAAAATGTATTTATATAAATAAATTTAAAAAGGACATAATTGACGTTTGTACTTTAAATATACTTTCTATATTCTTTGAAAACCTGATTTGTTATATAAAAATAAATAAATAGAGATTTTTCACTTAAGATTTAAGATTTTTATTATTAATGGAAACAAAACAAAAAATATTCATAAAGAGAATAATTTTGCAGGACATTTTGTATTACAGTAATCCATCTAGTCTTAATGAGGCTAAAATAGTTGCTAATATTAGAGTGTCATATTTAGAAGTGATAAGCTGGATTCCTTGTGAGGTATCTTTGGCGTGAAGTTCTAATTGTGAACCGCTGGTTGTTAAGGCCTTGTGAACAGCTGCTCTTCTGACCTACTTTTGCAGCCCCTCCTGATATCAAGGCTGGTCCTCTGCAATACACAGCAAATGAGGGCACACCCATCTCCCTGTCCTGTGAAGCGAGTGGGGTCCCCAAACCCACCATCGTCTGGTCCAAGGTACATCACTCTTACTGTGGTCTTTTTTTCATTAATGTCGCTTCTGGCCGTGTCCACATCCCAGCAGTGACAGATACTGACAGATCACCCCTTGCTAAACAGTTAGCTAGAATAACTTAGCATAATGGAGGCAGGAGAAGTGCTGATGCAGCCTGTTTGTCTTTGATGCATGGCTTTCCCAATTGCCTTTCAAATTAATGTTTGCTTACGTCCGCCTGCCCCTGTCATGGGAGGTTAAGTTTTCCACCGCTGTTTCACAAAACGATAGATGGGGGGTGTATTGTCCGCAGTATCCACTTGAGGCATGTAAATTGCTATTCTGGTCACATGAAAGAAGGTCTGCTAAAGTCATCTTGTTTCAAAGCAAAAAGGGTCTGGGGGATATGCAGGAGGAATGCTTGATTCCTGGTAACCTGAGAAGCTGCTTCAGAGGTTTCGGACAGGATGTGCATTCCAATAGTGCATTCAAGTCATGTTAGAAAGATTGTATTTACAATTGTCACCACAAACCCTAATTGCAATTGGAAAACTCTGGATTTTCCTTTAGCCCTGAGAAAACATGTTGACCCCAATAGGTGCCTCATCTGTTTTATTAGTAAATTCATACAAAATAAATGCGTTTTTTGTTATTTGTTTTATTTATATTATATAAATATTAAATTATAGTAAAATCCCAAAACTAGGTTAAAACATCCCTTAAATATTTTTAAATATATAATATTTTTTAATACAGCTACTTTTTGCTTCCTATGGAAGATTGGTTATAACTAGCAATTATGAAAAGAAAGGCAGAATAGTGAGATATAAATGTTCATTTGCAAAGAAAAAAACGTCTGATTATTATTTGTTTGTTTTTATTCCATGCTAAAAGATTGTGTCTGAAATTTCAGACTTGTAAACTCGTAATTATGACTTCCCAGGAGGACTTAAAGACACTTTTTCTCTCCCCAGGGTCGAGATCCCTCAAAAAGGCCCTTGTCTGCACCTCTTGAGGCAGCTGATGGGAGTCTCTACATCCCCAGTCCCACAGCGGAGGATGCAGGGGTTTATGTGTGCACCGCCACCAGCGCTGTGGGCTACACCAGCAGGGAGATGCATCTCACTGTTAACAGTGAGGAAATTATGGATGATTTATTAAAGAAATAGTGTAGAAGTATTTTCTGAGTCTCTCATTTTAACAGGCAAACCAAGAATTGTTAGTGCTGACGGCTCGCAGGCAGTGGTTAAAATGGCAGCTGAGGTTGGATCAGAGGTCATTCTTCCATGTGATGTTCATGGAAGTCCTACACCACTGGTGACTTGGAGCAGAAATGGGCAACCGATACCTCCTGTTACAGCCTGGTAGGCAAATAATAATCCGTTCTGTCTTACCTCTCATACACCATATCAATTCAATACGACACATAACACACACTATAGTTCATATAACAATGTTTCTTAAGCTAAAAAAGGATCATGTTCTGAAGGGTCATGTGACTCTGAAGACTGGTGTAATTCAACTTTGCTATCACAGGAATAAATTACATTTTACAATATATTTCCATAACAGTTTGCTATTTGTATTATTTTTAAACAGTAGTGTATATTTCCATTCATCACATTTTGTCATTTTTTATATATTTTCCAAAAATAAAAGTGACCCATGTTAAGAACCATAAAAAAAGTTCCATATTAGAAAAAAAATCATACAGATTTGGAAGGACATGATGGTGCATATGACAGAATTAGACAGAAATGTTGCTGGTTCCAAAGTGTATAATGAAAAAAATGTTAAATGTTAATATTCTGGCACATACATTTGGTAAAAGGTGGCCAGTTTTCTGTTTATTTTGGTATTTGGTTTACAGATTTACAAAAAAAAAGTAGGTGGAAAAAACAAGGTCACAGACCAAATGCGCTTATTAGTTTCTTATGACAGTGTCACAAAACCTGTTTCATGAAACTGAAAATGATGTGGTAATATTAACCATCATTTTTGCTTTAGAACAGTGTTGTACTATAAAGTACATAATAAATGGCAAAAATATGTCCTGATGAGTGATGAAGTTTTCTTGCTGTGAAGGAATGGGCCCTGGTGAGGTGATGTAGTCATCTATAAAAGGCTTTAGCTGTGTCAAAACTCACCCCAGCTGACTTTTCTTACCTCATTCTAACTCCCCTGGACAAGAACTACAGCCAGCTCAGTTTCAGCAAGAGCCACCGGTGCTCTGTTAAGAAGGAGACACATTAGATTTCATTCTGATGGACTGACACTTTGCATGTATTTGGCTTAAGTAAAATCATCTTCTGCAGGCATCTTTTTTCTGACTTATTTCATGTTTTGTGGGTGTTGGATATAGCTGTGTGTTTTTAATTGTGGTGCTCTATCATTGGCCAGACCGTAAACTACCCAGGAGTACAATGATGTAAAAGTAACTGAAAATAAGACTCTTATACTTGCTAAAGTTGCCCTCTTTTAAAAAAATATTCCTAGTTTAATATCCGTTTAGCTTAATGAATATCTTTTGGTTTACAAAAATCTAGGTTACATGAGTCACTTACAATGGAAGTAAATATGATGCCAGCCTGTAAACATTACTCAATGCAATACCCAGTGTTTCAATAGTACAGCCACAAAACATAAACAATATTCATGTTAACATGATTTTAGTGAGAAATAAACACTTGGCTTTTTTATGTGAAGCTATATCCAATTTGACTACTTTGTTACCATGACAACATAATGTAAACCCCCAAACCACTGTAAAAAAAGGATGATTTAAACCGCTTTAAAGCTCAAATAATACACAAGTTTTAATAGAAGTCTAAGTATTCAGTAGGTGCTTTTATGAAATAATAAGTTTCACATTTCAGTCCTCTAAAACTGGCCCTACTTACTGCACAGTAACCCCTTTTTTGGCAATTGTTAAAAAAGAAAACAAAGGACAAATCCCAATTATTTTAAGGTGGTAATCAACATTATGCCACAAATGTTTTAATGATTGTAGCTTTACCAAATTAAGATCTGACCAAGGAATGTGTTGCAGAAAAGGTTTTTCATTCCCAGTCGTTATGAGGGTCCTGTGGACTCATACCTACTAGAAATGCAAGGTGTAAAATCACAAGGTTCAATGGAAAACAGATGTGAAGTTCATTACATCGAGTTTGATGAATATGCTCAGTAAACTGATGATGGCAGCGGGGCTGAAGCTGTAGGGTTAAGAAAGAGAAGCGTGTTGGGAATTTTTAGTAGGTGCTAGAGCATGTTGATGGTATTAGTCAGAGGGACGCAGGAGATATAGGTATTGCAAGGATGTATGGATGACAGCTTCAGGATTAGGTAATGTTGTCTGTCTGTGAAAGCAGGAAATGTGAGACACTGTATTCCTGGTAAAGCAAGGAATGAGACCTGTGAGTGAGTGTGTGTTTTGAGTGATAGTCACAAGGGAAGAAGTGTAGCCTGCATAATGTTTGAGTCTCCAGGAGCTTCCTGTCTCATAAAACAGCATGTCGATGTCTCAGTCTGCCTGACGAGAATAACACGCCACTCCAGAGACATCTGCCACACAGGAAAGAAGATTGTGTGTGGAAAGTGTGTTTAATCTAGAGTCAGGTGGCTGCAGGGGTGTTAGGGGGCACCAGTGTTTGCTTTAACCTTTGTGATTTAGGAGCTTTATCTGACTCTGAACTGCTTTTTTAGTCTCTTTCACTTTCTCTTTCTGGTTATTCCGGCACTCTTGATTACACTAATTACCCATTATCCAATTTTGCCAGTGTGCACATATGTTGGTTGAGGCTGGTTCAAACTGCCTCAACAGGGTTAACATGGATCCAACATGAATTGGTTGTACTTTATGTTGGCATTTGTTTGGATAATTAATTTTGAACCTAAACCTAAAAATGGATAATTAATGAATTTCAAACCACAGGTATTCAACAGATCCAGTATCTAAATTTGCATACATGTTTTAGGTGTCAGTATGTTGCATTTCATCAATTTCTACTGTAAATTTTCAAGTTGTCAGTGTTAATGCTTTAAATAAAATAAAAAGAACGAATGTGAGAAACATTGTTAATGACATTGTCATGTCATTCCAACACTGATGTTGTTTCAGAAATATTCGTTGTAAATTTTCAAGTAAGCGAAAACACTCACACACAAGAAACAGTCACTCCAAAATTCCAAAACAAACAGACTGTAAATCACTGTAAATTTTCAAGTTGGTATCCATAATCCATAAAAAGAAAGAAATACTCAGTTTGAAACTGATACTCTTTCCGAAATATACACTGTATAGGCCTATTTTTAAAGCTAGCAGCCATTTTTTAGCCACAATGCCTTGAAAAAAAGGATTTTTTTTTTTTTATTATAAATCAAATGCTTCATTTTAATAACTTCATTCATTTGCGTGTTTCTGCTTGGATTTTTGGTAGTTTTATTTAACTTCTAAAACAAAACTTTTGGAATTCTGTTAATTCATTCGAAATTCTGTGTAATCTGTGTGAAGTCAATCTTGGGTACGAATCTTGGCCGTGACCCACTATTTGTGATCTCAGCGTTAGTCCACATGTGCAAGACTTGTGAGAAAAAAGTGGGAGGCGGAGTACTTTGTCCCAAAGCGGCTTTGTTGAATATAGTAGCTTGTAGCTTCCTTTCAGATTTATTAGTTGTATTTGTATTTAGGTTGCCATAATAAAGTCGCTAAGCAAATGTCCAAAAGATTACAGGCCAAATGAAACCAAGCTGATTTTCTCAATTGGTTTCAATTGCGCAAGTTAGAAACCAGCTTGCATGCATATACACAAGACCACACATTCATTTACACCAAACGTACTCTTTAACAGACACTTTTACTTTGAAACATACCTCTTTTGAACTTACCGCCTGACCTTTGACCTCTTCTTACACAGGTTCACTGTTCTGCCGTCTGGTTCTCTGAAGATTAGTGATGTCAGGCTGATAGACAGTAAATTCTACACCTGTTCTGCTGCTAATCCAGCTGGGAACGTCTCACTTACCTACAATTTGCAAGTGCAAGGTACAATCCAATAATTTCAGGATTTATCTGTGGAAAAACTCTAAAAATACATGAAATAGGATGCAGATTTTGGGAGTGTTCATAGTTCATACTATTATTCAATCCTTTCAATGAAAACATCTCTTTCGAGGTTTGACAATGAAATTTCATCTTGTAACAAAAATGCTGTGTTCAGTGATATTATCAGATAGTATTAACACTATACTGTCATTATGTACTGATGATTAGCATAATTATATACCATGGTGTTTTCCCTCATAGTTTAAAGAGTGCATACATATAATGGCATTTAAATATTTTTGAGTTAGTAAATTTTTTTGTTGTTGCTGTTGTTTAAAGAAGTTAATACTTCTGTTCAACAACAATGCATTAAATTGATCAAAAGTGAGAGTAAGAACACTTATAATGTTACAATTTTTATTTTAACATCATTTTTTTATTTATAGAAGAGCCCTGGAAAAGTGTAGCACAACCGTTTACATCATTGATTATAATAAGAAATGTTTTTTAGCAGCAAATAAGCATATTAAATAAATTCTTGAGGAGCATGTGACAATTCCGCTTTGCCATCAAAGAATAATTGACCTTATAAAGTTTCACTTTATTTTGATGGTCCCTTTAACGTATTCTGTTGATTATAAGTAACATTGCACCTACATATCTACTAACCCTCAATAGAGTGCTAGCAGAGTATTAGTAGACTGGTAGTGTTAGGATTAGAATAAGTTGATATGTAGGTGCAAAGTTACTTATAGTCAGTAGTGCGTTTTTTGGGAGACCATCACAATAAAGAGTTAGCAGATATTAATTAGAGAGTGTACTAATATTCTAATGAGTGTTAATTGACATATAGGTGCGAAGATACTTATTGTTAACAAATTGTTCTAAAGGGACCATCAAAATAAATTGTTGTTTATATATTGTAAAAGCATTAAATAATCTTTTTAAACTTAAACTTTTGGATGCTAGTGTATAAAGCGGTCAGTATGTTCTTTGCATACACTTACATTTAAAAAGCTCTACAATTCAAATTTCCGTAACAAATTAACATTCAAAACAACATAGAAACCAGTTTTGTTTTTATTCTAACAGCTAAACCAAGGATTCAGCCAGCACCTACGTCTCTTAAGGCTCTGATTGGCCAGACAGTGGTGTTGCCATGCGTGGTCCAGGGAGAGCCAAGCCCTCAGATCAGCTGGCTTCACAACGGACTTCTTGTGGGCGGTGATAGAATGCTGAAGATCCAGGCGGTCCAGCACTCGGACAGCGGCACGTACAGCTGTGTAGCCAGGAACAGTGCTGGAGAAGATACCATCGAGATTGTCCTGAACATTTTAGGTATGTTTGTTGGGCAAAACTGCACAAATTACATTGTTCAACTGTAAACATTTATCATCTCACAAAGAACTCTTTGCAAACCAAAACATTTAAGGAAGGCAATATATCTTTATCCCCAGCCAATTTAAATCATGACTAAACATGACTTATATGAGTGTTTAATCAAGTGAACATGGTCACAAATCACTTATCCCTATGTTCCTGTGCTCCACTTTTACCACTGAGTTGACCGTTGGTTTTGGGTATTTTATTTTAAAGGAACACTCCACTTTTTTTGGAAAAAGGCTCGTTTTCCAACATCCCTAGAGTAATACAGATGTGTTATACCATTTTTGAATCCATTCAGCCGATCGCCGGGTCTGGTGGTCCCAAAATTAGTCTTAGGACACAATGCAACTACAGAAGAGTCAAGTTTGAAATAGATGTAAATAAATGTTAAAATATCGAAACACTTTAGTCATTTTATAGCGTGACGCTAGCTGTTCTCATCTGATTCATGATTTACAATAAGCTATGCTAATTTTGGGACCACCAGACCCGGCGATCGGCTGAATGGATTCAAAAATGGTAAAACACATCTGTTTAACTCTAGGGATGTTGGAAAATGAGCCTATTTTCAAAAAAAGTGGAGTGTTCCTTTAAAACCTGGAAAAGTCCGATTTTCATGATATGTTACCATTTAATACAGTATGTACATGCAAGTGTGTGTTTTTATATATACATAATAAATATACACAGTACACACAAATATAATCCTTTATTTTGAATATGATTAATTAGTTGACAGCACTAGTCAAAACACATAAAATCTGACATTTTAATTTGACCTCCAGAGGTCTTTATGAAGGTTATGTTTCTCCTTTTGCTGATTAAAAAAAAGAACATCAACTAGACTTGATTTAGTGCCACACTTGTAGAAAAACATGATTCAGTAGGGATTAAACTTGCCTGTCATTTAGATCAGACTGAAACGTCGTATTCAGGTGATTGAGGACATCGCTATCACTCAACGGAGTGAAGCTTCCATATTTTCCATAGAACTGCTCCAGGAATTCTAGAAGATAAAAGCACATTTGTTAACAAATGAAAGAAAAGAAACACTAGAAATCACCAGAAGCTGTCAAACTCATCCGAACACTACCATGAATGCACTCGATGATGCCCTCAGTGGTGAACTCAGCTGGAGGCAGTGCAGGCCGGGGCTGTCCCGCCTCCTCCGCAGTGTCGCTCCTCTTCTCCTCAGAGAGGGGTTTGCAGTAGTGATGGTCCCAGGAAGCCCGGTTTCCTCCAGAGTTCAGACCGGGCGGCTCAATTTCCATCGCATCCGGCTCCACACCGATCAGGGAAGAATCGGGGGGTTTCTTCATCAAGTCATTGGGTGTGACAGAAGAGTTCAGCTCTTTGTTGTCACTGGGATGCGCATGAGCACTGCTTTCCAGGCCATTTACCACCACAGTGTTTTCGCTTCCTCCCTTAGTTTGGGACAGCTCTGGCTTCTCTTTAGGAGACGGAGCCTCGTCCATCTCAGAAGCAGTGTCCGGTTCTAAAGTCACCACAGAGTCCGCCGCAGTCGAACTCACCACTTCCTCCTCAGCTGCCACCTCTTCTTCTTGGCTCAGCAACTCTTTCTTCCTGCGACCGCGTTTCTTGGACACCTGTTGGTGTCCCCGCGCGTGGGGCTTGCCGTGGGGCCCGCAGCAGTCGCACGTCTTCGGCACCCGTTTCCTCCTGGAGCGTCCATTCTCAGGCATCTCGCCTGGTTCTGCCCTAACGGAGCTGTTTGCTGCCGGGACCCTCATTGAGAGCTCTACCCCATTCCTCCAGGGAACCTCTCCACCCGTTGTGTTTTAGCACGACTCCTCCATCGGCACACAGATGCTGGATCCTGGAAATGGAACTCTGTGTATGTACTTTTCTGATCTGCACTTTAAAAAATTTCTTTTAAAGGGAGAGAGAGTAAAACAATCTGATGATCTGAGAAAAAGCATTAAAAGTACTGTGTGCATTAAAAATAAAATAAGTAAGTCTCTTCTGCTCATCAAGCCTACATTTGTTTGATTATAAGTACAGCATAAAAAGCAGGAAGTAAAGCAGGAAAATTATGAAATATTTTCACTAATTAAAATAACTTAATAAACTAATAAAATAACTTTCTATTAGGATCTATTCTAAAAAGTAATTTATTCCTGTGATTTCAAAGCTGAATTTTTTGTGACATTACTCTAGTCACATGGTCCTTCAGAAATTATTATAATATGCTGATTTGCTGTTCAAAAACATGCATTATTATTATTATTATGTTGTAGGTTTTTTCAGGTTTCTTTGATGAACAGCAAGTTCAGAATCTGAAATTGACATCTTAAGTAACATTATAATGTCATGATATATGTCTTTATCATCACTTTTGCGAATCCATCAGATTTTCAAGCATATTCGCTAAATAAAAGTGTTTTTCTTTTCCAAACTATAATAAAAAATTGCACTGACTTCAAACTTTTGAATAATATAGTGTATAATGTTACAAACCCTTTTTATTTCAGAAATATGTTGATATCTGGATCTTTCTATTCATCAAAGAATCTTGAAAAAAATACTTAACAGTTTTAAATATTGATGTTTCTTGAATCAGTATATTAGGCTCAGGTGACACTGAAGACTGGAGTAATGATGCTGAATATTCAAATTTAAAATAGTCTATATATTTTACAATATTACTGCTTTTGGATCAAATAAATGCAGGCTTAGAGAGCAGAAAATATTTCTTTAAAAACTTTTGACTGGCAGTGAAGACCCACATGTTCATCATTTTCACTCAAGTTGAACGCACAGTAACATTAGCAAATTCTTGCAAACCAAATGTGTTTAACTAAGCACTGAATATGTTACATAAAAGTATCTTAGTTATTTTCTATGCTTGGATTATGTGTTTTTTGCTGCTCATTCAGCTGCAGGTTTTCTGATGAAATGTTAAGTTATATTTGTTGTTATTTCTAAAAATATCAATGGCGTGGTATTTCGAAAGAGTAAACAATCATACAGAATCATATTCACATAATCTTGTATTTATATGGTATCACTATGGTAACGTTACACGTTAAAAAATAGTTTAATTGGGCGACTTTGTCACACGCCATACATATGCTACTATAAATGATTATTATAAACGTGAACCATAGTATTTAAAATAATCCAAGGTACTTCAGTGAATAACAATGTACATGTTTGACCAAAACACTAGAGTAAAAATCGTTTTCAGTCAGTAAAATCAATGGATCGGAGACATCATCCGGAAATCAGACAATTTTGCTTAAATATATGACTGTGATATTCTGATCGAATATCAAACTGAATGAGAACACGAATGCACAAAACTCTACGGCCCTAAGGAGAGTTGTAAGCAATAAAAATCTGAAGGGAGAAAGTGATCATCAGGGATTCAGATCTGAAGAGATCATTTATTCAACAATAAAACACAACACAAGACCCAGCTTGTCAAGCCCTCGCGCATAAAGAGCGCCGGCATCTGTAATTTACAGCCTCACCGTGTGTCGGTCTCAGGAACGAGGTGTGCAGGACCTTCGAGGCTGTGCGAATAAATCCCGATCAATATTGTACCATCAATGAAATCGATAAAAGTGAGGGTTATCTGGCGTTGTTATGGTCGCAGACCGAGCGGGGCGCACGTCGATGACGTCACACGACAAAGCGTTTTGGCGGCATCTAGCGGGAAGGAGATACATGTTTGTTTTTTTGACAGATTATTATTATTTTTTTAAATAAACACCTCTAATCGGAGCTAGGAAAAGACATTATATTTAAATATTATATTTCTGAGTATATATTTTGAGTATTTATATTACCCTTCCTTAAGATATTCTATATTAATCATCGGCCTAAACCAGGACAGTGACGAGTCTGCTTACAGACAGGAGGTTAAAGAGCTGGCTGTCTGGTGCAGTTTTAACAACCTGGAGCTCAACACGCTCAAAACAATGGTGATGATAGTGGACCTAAGGAGGAATCCCCCTACTCTTCCGCCACTCACCATCATAGACAGCACTGTGGTTCTCTCACTGTGCAATAAAAACAGATGCAATAACCAATGTTTTTCTTTATCACCCTACAGGATAGTACATTCTTCATCATAGTATCATTTTTAACCATAGTTTTTTATACTATTTCTATTTAATCCATAGCACACATGTACATACAATCCACAGTTTATTTATTTAAATTTATATTGTGTTTTTTTATTTTTTATTATTTTATTCTTTTTTTGTTGTCTCTGTGTACTGGTAGCTGTGACACCAAAATAAATTCCTTGTATGTGCCATACTTGGCAAAAAGCTCTTTCTGATTCTGATTCTGATAATTAATATTTTTTGAACAAAAATTCGATCAAAGATATTTTTTAATAACTTTCAAAGCACTTTATATATGCATAATCAGTTTTATGTTTTAGCTTTACCTCTGTTCAATGTTTTTTAAACGTTACAATGTGTTTCAAAAGTGGTGTTCCTATCATATTTGCAAGACATTTTTAGTTCTTATGATCTTGGTGAGCCTACCTGAGTCTAAATCTATAGCCTACAGTCTATGTCTAAGTAGGGTTGCCAGCTCCCTGAAAAATAAATACATCGCTGGCAGGGCCGGTTGACCCGAATGCCTTCAACCTTCCCGGCATGGTGAATTTGTTTTAGCCCCTTATTTGTGTAGAACGATTTTTTAACTATTTGACTTGAACCTGATTTAAGTAGATGCATATAGGGGTGGGCGATATGGAAAAATATCATATCACAATTTTTTTCCGGGGAAAATGCGATTCACGATAATCCCGATTCTTCCTGATTCCCGAGTTGGTTTTTAAGAGAAATTACAGAGCTTGGGGCTGGGAAATATGGCAAAAATATCATATTATGATTTTTTTCAAAAATATAAGGGTTTTTATCATGATTCTTTGTCATTGACTTTATTTTGCAAGTTGTTTGAGCAGTACAGACAAACTAATTTGTCTTTTTTATAAAAACAAAGCCTTTCAAGGTAACAAAGTATAAAATAAAGAAAGGCAGATATTTAGGCCAAAATGAGCGAAGAAAAATATCATTGTCATGTTATCTTTGTTATTCGAATAGATACACATTGCAAATAAACATAATATGAATAATACAAACAGTGCTTTTATTTTTCAGAAAGAGTAGGTGTATTCAGCAGTATTGAATTAACAAACATGAAAGGTGAAACACTATATACTTTTACACTACATCCTTCATTTACTCACTCTCAGCTCGTTTTTATCTGAATGAGTTTCTTTTTTCTGTTGAACATTGTATTAAATTCAATGAGGACCCTCTAGTGTTTGGTTACTCAGAATATCTTATTTTGTGTTTAGCACAAGAAAGAAAATTGATACAGGTTTGGAACAACATGTAATTGAGTAAATAATGACCCAATTATCATTTTTGAGTGAACTATCCCTTTAATGACAAGCGGCGGCATGTTTAGTTCTGTCCCTTTAAGATCTGCACGCATCTGATATACAGGTATGTTTTTCTCTTGATTGTTTACTTTCACTTTAGACACAAGCAACTGGCGCTGGTCATTCATACAGAGACACAGAATATCGAATTACACTATATGGCAGCGTTTGTGCGCTGTATATTCACAGACACGCACATCACGATTTGATTTACTGCACAGCTAGATGTTGATTTATACAATTACATGACTGGATTCCATCTGCATCACAGAAATAATATGTCTTTAATATTTTTATGTTCCATGAGGGATGGTACTCGTGAATATGGGAGAACATGTGGATATCCATCTTCAAGGACAACCCCGCAATCATTTTTCAGATACCCAAAATATTGCCATACTGCCAATTTTAATGAGTTTTTCGGCTGGACATAGAGATTAGAATTAGCAGCCTCTGTATCAGACTTTTTCTCCGCTGTAGAGGAGGAGTCTAAGTATTTGTTAGTAATAAGTATTCTTAAAAAACACGTTATTTGTGCCTTTCCGAATAACGTATTCGGGTTCAGCTCTACCCCTACTATCTGCGTTCACCGCGTCAAACATCAAACAATTATTGCTACATAATTTTCATATCTGGCAATTCCATATGGATTATAAGTTTTGGGATAATTATTTTTTGACAGCGGCCATTTATACCGAAATTGATATTTGTACCACTTAAAGCGTCTGATTCACTACACTACTTTTAAAAAATCACAATTGTCCATTTGTAGTCCTGTACTGTATGTGCCAAATCCTCCAGCCTCGGTGGTGTTGTAATGTCACAGTGCATGAAGTTCATCTTCTGTCAGTCTATGACGTTTTCCCTGTTGTCTTTTTGTTGAAAAGTGGGAGATATTTTGTGACCAAACGAGTGACCATAAGTGGCATTTATGTAGGACCCAGCATGAGACATCTCACTCGCTCTGGTTTGTTCTTGTGACTCCACAGTTACATGTCATATTAGCAAGATTTTTAATGCTTAATGTCTGTCACAAAACTTCAGAGCGATCGTAGAGATTAAATGAGTCAGAATGAGTCTTGATTAAATTTGAATCAGCTCTTTGAGTCTGAAGTCCATTATGATTATGTCAGACTCAAACTCACAATGTCTGGCTCACAATGTCTCGCTTTGCCTGAAATATTTGATGGTGTCAAAGACATTTTTAAACAGTAGACAGCAAAATTATGCTGCCTAGTAAAAAGTTTTGATCAGAATGCACCGCAGTGCAGTGTAAAATTTACATCTAAGATTGCGATCAAGTTCATTTTGATTTGGAAATATCTGCTTATAAATGTGGGCTTATTAGAGTATGCCAGAGATGGTTGGAGTAAGTTATTCTAACGGATGAACTCTTGTGTACTTCACATAAGAAGTGCTATTTTTGCTGCAGTTGAACTTAATGCGTTTTGTTGTGTTGCAAGACATGAAGCGGCATTAGCGGAGCTGCTGTGCATGTGGTGCACTTCAGATCAGTCATTTATGAGCTTCTATTTTATTTAAGAGGTCCATATTCGTACTGACGGGACAAAGCAACTGGATGCCATTTAGTTTCATTAAGAGTTGGAGATTTAAGGCTACGTAGACCCTGAGCATAATGCAGATGAGGAGTGATCTGATGATTAATGATTTTATCTGACTATTTCTTAATGCAAGCTGATGATTCACTGCTAAAATTTACCAACATTTTATTTTACTGACCTCGGATACAGGGTTTAAAACAAAGTTGTTGTGTACTTAAGACATATTGAACTAACTTCCTTTGACGCTACATTCATTTCATAAGCAAAGTTAGTCTGGCCAAGCTGCCGTTTTAGAGCATTTCAGATTCCCAAAAAAGTGGGAACCAATGGGAAATAGGCTCTTGCCCCCCCCCGGCACGACTGAGGCGGGTGTAACGCGATGACACAGCAGTTCTGCTACCATACCAGCTTTTAAACATGGCATGTACCGAGCAACAATCGTTCGACTTTGCAGTTGCAGCTGTTTTGAGAAATTTTCAGCAGAAGAAATTAAAGCAAGTAAAGACATTTTTCTACTGCTTTAATGAAGCTAGCTACAATTTGTTACGGTGTCTTCAGTTTCCGTCGCTACGCATACTGTACGTCATCGGAATGAGTGGTCTGATTGGTTGTAGAGTCGTCCAGTAGTATACAGAGGCAATTTTAATATCATGCTTCCCTATTTTTTTTATTTACTATAAAAATGTGAATTCATAAACTCACATCTGCAATGCTTGGCTGCGTTGTTATCTGGGTGTTGCTATACATATGATGTTTTCATATATGTACCTTTTAGATTAAACCAAACCAAACTGATCAAATGATTTGACCTTGTTTCAGTGCAAGACTCGTGTCTGTGATGTTCACAGTCCAAATCATTTCAAGAGAATGTCAGTGTACATTCAAATTCAATCAAAATCAACATTTCAATAACGCCACCTGTCCACTGATTCTGCCTGCCACAAACAATACTCTCCACTAATTCCTGACTGCAGGGGTCGCGCAGAAACAGGGGATATGCTGCTGGCAAACCAAAACCGGAGGCGAAATGGGGTTTTCGATTTTATTTCATCTTCTTTTCCTAACATGTTGTGGCCAAGGAGAATATGGCGGCACAGTCGGGTGCAGAGAAAAGAGAAAGAAAGAAGAAAGCTCCATCCATCATCAGGCGTCACATCATCTTCTTTGACATGCTATTTTCACTTGGCCTGAGACTGGCAGCTCTGATTCAAGGAACATAACTACCATTTTGACCCAAAGAGCCACAGAAAAAGCATCTCGACGACACCCTTTTTCATTGTTTTCTATTTTCTTAAACCCCCTGGTTATGGGCAGGCCAAAATGTGGCTGCAATTTGTTTTGGACAAGACCTTTTAAAGCTCTAAATCACATGAAGTGGTACCATTAATGTTGAGTGGAGTGCAAACACCTAGGAAAAGGGCAAAGTGGAAAATGTGTGTGACACTGAATTCAGATATGTCACACCTGTTCTGACATAGTTAGCTGAGCTGCTATACATTTTCGTATGTCAGAACTCAAGCGTGAAATGTAAGTGCTCGGTAAGAATGGTTTTAACTCTCAAACGCGGGTTATCAAGGTTCACTTGTCATCAGACTTAAAAGAATTCCCAGCATTCTTTGAGAACTGACGGAATACGGCTCGGAAAGAAGAAAAAAATATCACTGGAAGTCACAGAGTCACTGTAGATGTTCCTGTATGGAAAGATATGAGCTTCACTGTCTTCACTCTTCGCTTATGTTAAACAGTAAAAATCAGACTCATGTACATCATGCAGACATTGATTTTTATGGTTAATATATAAACCTTTCAAGACAGATTTGTAGATAATCTCAGAGGCTGTTAGGTGAAGACAGTAAATGCTTCTGCACATGAATCAAAATGGCAACATTGTGAAATGTTATTACAAATTAAAATAGGTGTTTTCTTATGGAAGCCGGTTTCAGCCACTTCACCTTTTGAGCAGTACGGTCCCAAATATGGGATTTTCAGTTCCGTGCCCCCTTAGAACAGTTGGTGATGTCGCATAACTGCCAAATTCAAACTGAGCTTTCGCACGGTTGCTGGCGCTGAGCCAGAGAGAGACGCGCTTATCATATTGTATTATCACAACTATACAGTGGTCTTAACCACATAATGCATATTTTAGGTTTCAGACATTTAAACACACATAAGCACTAGTAAAACAATACATTTAGAGCTTGTAAAATACAGACAACAATAACAATCCATTCAAATTTAATTTGCCGATGTGTATTATTCATATCACATACACATTTTGTAAGTAGCTATAAAGTTCACTCTATTCTTCACTCAGTTCACTAGCCACTTACTATCATGTATTTCACGAGAAATTGATGAATTTACGTGCTGTAAATCCCACTGACGGGACTCTTTGAACTGCAGCGTGAACAAACATGGCGGCGCCCATCTCATGTTACAGATCATGATCAAGATCATTTATAAAGGTGTATAAACGACGAAACACTAATTTACGTATATTTGTGAATATCAGATTGTTCATGACGCAGTAAGCATGTTAGTCAATATTTGAAATAAAAAAGGAAAAACGAAATAAAAGCGAGCAGCATGTTGCTCAGGGTATGTCATGTGACAAGCAAGACGCATTGTCATGGAAACAGTAAAGGCGAACGTTCTAAATAATGCGCACCTAAAAAAAAACTTTTACATTTTTAAAACACCGCTGAAAGGGTTAATAAAAAAAAGTCATAAAAGGTTATTACAACTTTTATCTAACAATTCTGAATTTTCTTTCTCAGAATTGCATCATACAAACTCACAATTCTTATTTTCTTGCAATTGGGAGAAATAAAGTCAAAATCTTGATATATAAAGTCCGAATTTTGATATGAAGTTGCAATTGCACGTTATAAAGTCAGAATTGCAATTCTGAAGACATGTCTTTGTTTTCCTCTCAAAATTGGACTTTATACCTCGCAGTTGCAACTTGATGAAGGGAAATGATATCTGGCAACCCTGTTCTCTGGCTTGAATTACTGTTGAATCATAGAGTCTAAAGGTCTTGTGGTAATGGTGTGGTGTTAATGCAGTTTTATTGCTTAAACAGCCCTAATTTTGACCCGTTCCAAAAAAAAAAAACATAATGCAAATTGCTGTCTAACGTATTTCCCTGCCCCCTGTAGATTAATATGACATAATCGTCTCTGATCATCGGCTGTTTTTAAACAGGTAGTGCAGATACTTGCTTTTATTGTCCAATACTGATTATTAGCTGATACTAGAATACTATTAGCTGCATGCCTAAAAGAAATGTAAAAATCTGCATGTTGTGAATGTGCCGGAAGGGTTTTGTGTTCGGTTGTGATGGGAGACGATGCAGAAGTTCTGGTAATGGAGTGTAGAGCAGCTTTTTAATGTCTCAATGTCAACTCCCTTATACTGGTAAGAACCAGAGTGATTAACATTTTATTACTGCCCTGTTGCTGACCTGGCACCCTCTTTCTGTCTAAATCGAGCTTTAATTCACTCAAGTCTTTTTTTCCCCTCTCTCTGTCTCTTCCTCCCTCTTGTTCTCTTCTCAGCTCTGGTAGACACACACACTCTCCCCGCGGCTTCGGTTCCATTCTTCCAGCATTCCTTCATGTCAGTCAGATAACATGTTCTCGAACAACACGTTTATGCCAGCAGGAGCAGATGTTTCCCGCATGCCCGGTCCTGCCGGTCCCGAACTGAGTCACTCACCTCTCTCTGGACCAGCCCACCTCCCCTCCTGCTCTCTCTTTCCTGGGAATTATCACTCCTTTCATGGGCTGCTGTGGATGAGGAGTCCTATACAGTATAGTATGGGAGAGAGATTGACTGCAGGAGATAACTATATATATATATATACACATGCTGTATGCATAAGGATGTTTAGAAGGCGTCCTGGCCAGGAATTGTAATATACCTGGAAAGAGCGATTTGTTAGCATTCCCATTTATCTCCATGGCTAGTCAGTCCCGGCAGCCATAGACGTACATGACTTGAATGCTGCCAGCTTTGCTTCATGGCCATGTTTTTGAGCCTGTAAAATAGCATGTGACTGATCTCTCTAAATTAAAACTGCTTACAATATAACAACTGAGAGAACTTCATTTTCCTTTGTAATATAGGAAATTATATATATTTATAGTATAATATATTTTGTAATATATTTACATTTAATATTTTATATAATCATATTAATATGTAATGTATTTATTTACAAATATTTTATTAATATTTATATTAATAAAGCAATATATACATATACATATACATATATATCTTAGTTGATGGCGCTAACGCTGCAACTTCTAGTAAATTCATAATTTTGTCCTTACAAAAAAAAACACATCAACCCAGTACCTAGCAAAAACAAATTAATTCTCAGAAGGACTGATAAAAAAGCACCTGTGTGCTCTTCCAGAAGTTGCACGAAACAGCTGATCAGATTAGAACTGACCGAAGTGTGAAGTTTTCAGTAGATGCCAGACGGATGCCAGAACAGACGCTAGCCAGAATGTTTGAAGTATGCTACACACAGAAATGGCAAGTCCTGGTTAAAAAAAAAAAGCCATACCAAAATGGATTGGCTGGCAATTTATGCACGGAAAATACTGTTTTAGTAATCTAAAACTGTTTAATTTGATCTGCCAGTTGGCAGGGAATCTTAACAACTCTTTATGGTTTATTACAGTTTATTACAGTGATATTTTAAATTGGTTTTAATTTTTTATTTTAATTTCAGTCTAATTTATTTGTTAATAAATAAATGTTATTAATAATTTTTTGTATTATAATGTACTATATATGTATATATAGTGCTATAATTATTATTAGTAGTACAGTAGTTAAAAGTAAAAACAAATTATAAAATAATTTCTTGTAATTAACAAGTTTATGGTTTCAGATTTACAGTTGCTCTATGGAATTGTTTTCATTTATTTCAGTAGGTATCCCTGCGATTGGGGTTATATCATGCATATTTCACTTATGTTCAAGTTCGGACTATGCCAACAGAATATGCTTGGTTTGAAGGGGACTTCTGTGTGAGCAACACTTTATGCATTACCATTTTCACCAAACAGTTCTATCTGAATTTCCTGAATGTGACCATACCTTTACCCAACAATAAATATGAAAAACTGCATTGTATTTAGTGATTTTATATGAGGACTCTGTGATCTAAGTGAAGAGTTCTCGGTCAGAATAAGCTTGCAAAGTGAAGGTGTCTGTCTGATTAACATCCGTCTCTGGTAGGGCTGTGTTTAATGCTCCACGGATGGCGTCAGGTAGCTCATTGTGAGCACAGCCCTATAAAACAAACAGTTACTCTCGTTGAATGGGTTCTTCAAGTGCTCGTCGTTGCTATTCATCTTGGATTGCGTTTGATCAAGAGTCCTTAGGTTACCCAAGGCAGTAGAACAATAGAGGCATAAAGAGGCCTTTGGGCCCCCAGTGGACAGAGGGCCATTGTCTCCCGTCCTCCTGCCGTCAATGTGTGGCGTGCTTTGGTGCGTGGACAGGACGGTGGAGTGGAAGGAGATCTATTGGTGCTGGATCTTCATGGCCCCTCTGTTTGTTTGAAAAAAGAGCCAGTGTTGGGCGAGTTCAACGCTCATATTCTTCATGTCGGCTGGCATGCGTGGAGAGCCTCGATGTAACATGAGAGCTTCGGGGGGGCTGTGAAGAGGGGCTTGAATTGCATCCATTATTTCTTCCGACTCAAAAGGAAGCTCTTTGTTGTGATGTGAAAAAATTGGAAAACATGGAGAGTTTCGTCGATTACACAGTACACAGCGTACACCCATGCTTTTCTAGTTTTATTTGATTTCATATTTTTTTAATTTATTTATTAAAAATGAATTGATTCGTGACTTATACAACTTAGACTAGCTTTTAAATGCAACCCGTAAGAATAAACTGGACATCTATCGATCTATCTATAAATGTAAAACCTTTACTAAACTATTTAATTTTATTAGATGCTGTATAAATATATATTAGTGTTGTCAAATGATTAGTTTTTGTTTACATAATATATTTGTGTACTGTATATTTTGTACGTATATATAAATAGGCCTACACACACATGTATGTATATATTTAAGAAAAATGTGTTATGTTAATATATGACATAATTTCTATGAATATAAATATTTTCACTTAAATCCATGTCAATATTTTCATAATATGTGTGTCTTTATATATACATAAGTAATAAACACAGTACAAACAAATATATTATGTAAGCAAAAACTTGCGATTAATAGCAATTAATCTTTTGACAGCATATATGCATATTTACATATATATATGCATTTTTAGTATGTTAGATGCCATTTATGTATTATTTATTTATCTATTAATTGTATATGTAGAGTATACTGATCCTCCATTGGTTGTTAGTGAATAAGAGGCTGGGTTTTGCGGTGAAATAGCTTTCAGCAAAGCTTTATTTTGTTATGCTCATTAAACTTTTCTAGTATTTTCTAGTTTTTTGTCTGTGCATGTATCCATCTTTCTGCTAAGGCGGTGCGGGATTACCGTGTGCATGCTGGCCTGATCTACAGAGAGCTATTTCACTGCCGAGCCGTACGGGAAGAGGGTAACCATGGTGATATTTACCTCAGCTCCATGCTTGGCTGCGGTGCTTTCAGATAAGGTCCTGTTAGAATCGTTTCTGGCCAATCTGGCTCCTGCCGGAGTAAGTCGCGTCCCCCGGACCTCATTTGTACACATGCATGAGGAAAATCATAGTGATTACATTCTTCAAATGGCCGAGGAGTGATTGACCCGTTATAAGTGCCATACAGTCGGGCGACCTGCTCATGCATTAAAAATGACATTTAAGATATTCCATTGTAGAAGTTGTAGTCTTTGTAATGTGCTGCAGTGAATATGTTTAATGGAGGAAACTCCTGAGTGATGTGACACCATTAGCCCAATAAAAATGAGTATTGAGTTCATTTGTATCTGAGAGCATCTCTGCTTGCATTTGACTTCACTAAAAATGAATTGACCCATCACTTTTAAGTCCATAACCTTTGGTTTCTACTGCCAACTCAGACAGGCTTTACAGAACTTCACATATTTTTTGTGAATTATTTTAGTTACTTTACCTTATTTTATTAAAAAAAATAAAAGTAAATATTCATTTCAAGAGTATTTGTAAATTATTTTGATGAGGTAAGTGGGGTTTATTACCAAAAATGTATAGTAGGGATGCTCATTTTAACTGTTTAACCGTTAACCGACCGATTTGAAGTTTAACCGGTTAACACAATCAGTTAAACGGTTTAAAAGGTCATTTTATT
>JAUCNO010000460.1:1793448-1817304 GCA_032353835.1 Enteromius viviparus
GAGTTTCTTTTTTCTGTTGAACATTGTATTAAATTCAATGAGGACCAGCTACTGTTTGGTTACTCAAAATATCTTATCTTATTTTGTGTTTAGTACAAGAAAGAAATTAATACAGGTTTGGGACAACAGGTCAGGGAGTAAATAAAGACACAATTATAATTTCTGAGTGAACTATCCTTTTAATGACAAGCGGCGGCATGTTTAGTTTAGTCCTTTTAATATATGCACCCGTCTAATATAATGGCATATTTTCTCTTGATTTTTTACTTTCACTTTAGACACAAGCAACTGTGTTTAACGCTGTGTTTTTGACAGTATTACCATGTGATAAATATCTTAGTTCAGTAATTAGGTGTACACACTGGAAAAGCGAATCCGGGGAGCACACATATGAAATGTTTAATCGACACAACTTCAAAGTGAATAATGTATATTTGTGATTGCGAATAAGTGAAGTGTCCGATGAGTGTAATACTACCACTGAGTTAACACTGATGTGAATGTTTTTTTGTTTTTGATTCTCATGGAAATACGGGACAAAGAGCGTCCCTTTTAAGCTTTTAAGCCCTTTTAACGCATACTTTTGTTTCTAAATTCCATATTTCAAGGAATGATATGCCACTCTATGTCTAAGAATAGGCCTATTATTGTTGATATTTAGCTTATATTCTCTTGAAGATTGTTAACATTTAGAAACGAAAAGTGTGGAGCATCATTTAGCCTAGTGTATTAGTAAGGACAAAAAACATAGATAATTCAATAAATTCAATATTTACAAAAACTGTAGCCTATGCTGTATTGTACAAAGATACATCTTTCAAAATCGTTTCATGAAAACATGTGGCAAATTAAAGCAGCAGTATCCCAGCTCATTTGTTGTTTGTGCGCTGTGAGTGATTTGTAAAGACATACAGACAGTAAAGAGGAGACACATGTTGCAGTAAATCAATCTGGTCTAGCCTGATATAACTGATACAGCATAAGGCCCTGACATATCTCACGATCTGTCATAGAAAGTTTAGTCTTACACTCATTCTGCTTGAAGTTAATGAATTACATCCACAATAAACAAAACCTGACATGCTGTGGTTCAGAAAATAACCCTATTTAAATGATGTAATCTGAGATCAATTCCAGATTTGATAACCAGGTTAGAGAGGTTGAAGTTGAAAGTTTATATTTTATATTACTTGATCAATTAAAAATATTTATATTAGGCGTTATTCTTAAAACATAAGCAAAATGAATTTCTGCATAAATTGTTCTTGAACTTTAATAAATGTAATGTAAAATAATGTCAATTTGCCCAAGAATGAAAAAAATTCCATAGTAATTTCTAGTAAATACTAGAATTTGTTGTGAACCATACTATTCTAAAATTGTTGTGCTAATTCTATAGTTGCTGTGGTAATATAAAAACCATAATAAAAGAATCTAATTATTTTTCCAATATTCCCAATAAGTTTTCTACAACTATAGGGTTCATTATACTACAATTCATGAGTGCATGCTTCCTTATGATATCTATAATATGTTTGGCCTGCTGTCCAGGGGGCGAGTCGGAAGGTCGGCGAACTCCGAGCCGTAGTGGTTTAAACCCTAGCAAGGGCTGAGCTCGGCGTCTGGCTTGAACACCACTAGCACCCCTGGAGATGGAACGCACAAAGGCGTAGAAGAGGTGGAAGAGGGATGCGTAACGAGATAAGAAATGAATGAATAGTGGGCTTATTAAAGGGAAAAGCTTGAGAATATGATTGGATGACACCTGATTAGAAAATGCGGAGCCAGCCGTGGCTAATCATGCGTTAGCGCTTCTCCCGAAACTTGATTATCAACTTCACTACAATACAGTTTATTTTAGTAAAACCCCAAATAGACTACATTATTTATGATCAGCTCACTATAGTAAATTCTACAGTATGCTGTAACATTCATTAACAAAGTGTTGTAAACACTATAATATATACAGTATAGTATTCTTTACTATAGTATGGTTCAAAAACACAGTATTTACCATAAGTTATATAGTATGTAGTATTTTTTTCATGTGGGGTTTCACAAGCTTTTAAAACATTCAAACTGCTTGTGTTACATGAATGAGGCCCAATGAGTAACAAGCACATTAAAATTCTGTATGAAAAACAAATGTTAATAAAATAATGTGGTGCATAACTATGTGCAACTAGATACTACATACCTCATTGATACAAATTTTTACATAAAAAGGCATAATTTGGTTATTCAACATTCATATTTTACAGTACACCATTGCAAAGCCTTCACTTCAGTGTTTTCTTCTTTGATCACGCTGGTCTGCTGTGGGTGCTTTTTGACTCCATAACAGCAAACACTGTCTCTCAGATGATGAAGAGTGCTTTACATTTAGTCCTTTAACAGACACACCTGTCCAAATGAGGAACAACACAAGCACTGCATCATATGAGTAGCTTGATTCCTCACTTCTTTTCTCCATCTGTAAAAACAATATTACATTATTAGCCATTGCTACAGTGAGCTGCTGCAGAAATCAGTTAATATCAGCTGGAATTAGGGTTTTCTTTTTTTTTCAATAAAAGTAAAAAAAAAAAAAAAAAAAGCAAGATCTCTGAGGCTGTTTGTTTCTGCTACATGGGGGAAAAGATGAGAATTATTAACATTATATAAATGGAATCAATGCCATATTTATAGGATAAAGTCAAAATTATGGCATACCAATATAAAATAATAAATGTATTTAGCGCCTTTAAAAAGGTACTTTCCCAAAGTGTTTTGCAACACAAGCAAACACAACAATCCAAATCAGAAATACAGAATGACAATCAGTTAAAAGCAAGACAAGATTTAAAAATATCTAACGAACTTGCTTCTCTTACTTCTCTCACACATATCCTTTACTTTGAATATATCCTGAGGGAGATATACTGTATATACAGTGGGGCAAAAAGTATTTAGTCAGTCACCAATTGTGCCAAAAGTAAATGAAAAGTTCTCCCACTTAAAAAGGTATACCTCTACTATAAAATATGAGAAAAAAAATCCAGGAAATTACATTGTAGGATTTTTAAAGAATTTATTTGCAAATTATGGTGGAAAATAAGTATTTGGTCAATAACAAAATTTCACCTCAATACTTTGTTATATACCCTTTGTTGGCAGTGACAGAGGTCAAATGTTTTCTGTAGGACTTCACACACTGTTGCTGGTATTGTGGCCCATTCCTCCATGCAGATCTCCTCTAGAGCAGTAATGGTAATTTTGGGGC
The DNA here is from genome assembly GCA_032353835.1 of Enteromius viviparus. Lineage (NCBI taxonomy): Eukaryota > Metazoa > Chordata > Actinopteri > Cypriniformes > Cyprinidae > Enteromius > Enteromius viviparus. The sequence continues at coordinate 1,796,711 of JAUCNO010000460.1, forward strand.
TGTCACATTGACTTTCAACTCCCTCCAAAGATTTTTTGTGGGGTTGAGATCAGGCTAGGCCACTCCAGGACCTTGAAATACTTCTTCTTTGTTGCCCGGGGCGGTGTGTTTGGGATCATTGTCACAGCCACATTTCATCTTCAATGCATTTGCTGATGGATGGAGGTTTTCACTCAAAATTTCACGATACATGGCCTCATTCATTCTTTCGTTTACACGGATCAGTCGTCCAAGTCCCTTTGCAGAAAAACAGCCCCAAAGCATGATGTTTCCACACCCATGCTTTATAGTAGGTATGGTTGTGATCTTGCAGGTTGTAGGTGTAGGCATTTGTAGGTGACCAAATACTTATTTTACAGAGGAATTCACAAATTAATTCATGAAAAATCCTACAACGTGATTTTCTGGATTTTTTTTCTTATTTTGTCTCTCATAGTTGAGGTATACCTATGATGAAATTTGCAAGCCTCTCATCTTTTCAAGTGGAAGAACAATTGGTGGCTGACTAAATACCTTTTTTTGCCCCACTGTATATATATATATATATGCAACAAAGTCTATCTACAGTAATTATGGCCTTTTTTTTTTTTTTTTTTACTTTTTTTAAGTAGTCTTGAACAACCAGTTTTTCTTTTTGTTATTTTAGTACTTTAAACTAAACAAAGCCAGAAATGTTGTCTTAGTGACTAGTCAAAGTAAAATACGCATTTTAAATTCAGTTTATGTTTATTTCATTTTAAAGTAATGTTAAAAAAAAGGGTTGTAGTTTTGGTTAATAACAATATCCCTGGTATACTAGCCCTAAAGCGTTTTTGATGTAGATTTGTAGCTGGAGAGTTGTTTGTCTTGAAGGTGTCTGCAGGTTGATCTGTACCTAGAGAAGTGTCCCGTTCACGTGAGGAGTGTGGAGGGTCTTAGACACTGAGGGCCCGTGTCCTGCTGCAGACAGGACTTGCACCTGAACTCTGTACTGGCTCTCAGGCTGCAGCGCAACTACAGTCAGAGAGCGCTGGTCCTAAGGGATAGGGTTATATTGAGTGCATATAGAGTGATGCTGTGTTCTATTGTTAGTCAGTCAGACAGACAGACATAAGTGACACTCACAGGGGGCAGGATGTGTGTTTGGGAGACGAGCGAGCCATTGGTGCTGTTGCGGGACACTTTGACCCAGGAGAGCTGAAATCCAGTGATGGGCATTAGTCCCACACTCTCCTTCGATACCTGCCAGCTGAAGACGGCCTGCACCGAGCCATTCACTGGCTGAAACCACACTGCAAGTTTCTCTGGCCGCTGCAGGGCTTTCTTGACCTGAGGAGGGCGCTCTAGAACAACACATTACACTGGGATGAATGATAAAATACATTAACTCTGCCAGAAATCTAGATGTATCTCAAATTGTCAGGCTTACATTTCACTACAAACTCAAATTCAAAAATGTGTCATAATGTCATAGTTTTCACCTTTAATGTCACAGATTTGATTTTTGTATTTATTTATTTTATTCAAAATAATCAAAAAAAATTAAAAGACATAAAAAATGCCTATTCATGAAATAAAAATCAGTGTAATGTCATAATTAGGACATATTGTTTAATAATTTTGACAATTTATGTCATAATTAGGACATTTTTGTTCCAATTTGGATATAAAAGCTTCTAAATCTACTTTTTACCAAAAACAGTTTTGCCTTTTATATCAGTATCACTTAGGTTTGACAGACTTTTGACAGATTTAATAATTTACCTGTTTTATGTCAGAATTATAGACTTAGTTTATACATTTTATGTCATAAATTATTATTACTATTATTTTGACTTCTAACTATAACTACGGCTTTTAACTTTTAACATTTTAACAATTTAAGCCTATTTTGAGGGAATTTTTTAAATTGTTTAGAATAAAATAATTTTTTTATTTTATTCTATAATTTTATTTTATTAAAGGTTTGTTGTTGTTATTATTGCTGTCGTACATTATTAAATTTATGCTGTTTTAAGTTTAAATCACAATTGAGAATAATCTAAATGACAAACAAACAAAAGACATAATCTGGACACATTAATCACATTTCAGATTTTCAGAAAATCCTTTTTTATTTTTTTTTATTTTTGCTTTGCATTAATAAAAACTAATTTAATGTTTTGTAATTTAAATAATTCTCCATTACTTTCTTTTTTTCTCATTTTGACGAAATGTACGTATAAGAGAATAATCCAGCTAATCTGGTGCTATATATCAACCTACCATCTCTGGCACAGGCAGCAGGTTTTTTTCGTCGCCTCATCAGTGATGAGCAAAGTGGGGTGGTAACCGAGGTCATGACCTCTGACCTCTGCTCTTGTCCCATAACAGGCTTCACTGCCACACGGTACTTACAGGCAAAAAGTAGGCCAGTAATCACAAAATGTGTTCCCTGCAGAGCAGAAATAGTACAGATATTTCTCAGTACAACATTGTGTGGAAATGAGCTAACAATGAAATGAGAGTAAAAATATATGTATAAAAATGCTGTGTGGAAAATGAATCAGATACCCGCTTTACCCATCCGTACCATAATGATATCACATTTCTATTGTGTCTGCTGCCAGTGATGACAGATCATGTGAGGAAAGCACATGCGCTCTTGGGCAGTGTTGCCATTATCTCTTACACTATTCAGCTGTATAAACCTCAGCGAACAAAGAACTCAGATGTATGAGCAAGTCTGCTGGAGTCCTTCTGATGGTAAATTCAAGGGTCACATACAGGTTTGATAGTGACATCACCTCTTTTGCATTAGCATTTGAAACGTAAGTCGATATGATGGTTGTGAGGCTTGTGATAGTTCGCTACATTCTGACATCACCTATTCACCTTTCCAAACATTGTTTTTTTTACCTGTGGCACAGAAAAAGCCCAGTTTTTAATTTTTAAATCAAACTATTGTACTTGCCAAACAAAAAACACAATTTTTCCACATCTGTGCTTTATCAAGAGTATTATATTTTGGCAAAATTCTATAATTTCAACAATTCACTAAATTCCAAAGCACAATATCATGCTTTTTACATCACTAGGCATCATAATAAATCACACTGTTGCTGAAAGAAACCTTAGACACAAAAGCGTTGTCTGGTTCATGAACGAGCTGATTCATTTCAATGAACCTGTTCAATCATTTCAAAATTGGACTGAATGATATGGTATACTTTATTATTTTGACTTGTTTGCAGACTTGCATTTTAACTAAAAACATATTGTCCTGAGATGCCTAATACAGGTTACATTTAATAAGTTATAAAAGTTATTATGAGTAAAAACACAGTGCTTTTAAATCTCAGATTTTGATTTAGATGTGTTGGTAATAAGATAAAATGCTTGCTTAGATGGAGACATATTTTATTATTTATTATTTTGACTGACTTTTGCTCAATAACTTGTGTACTGGATTCTTACATGCACATGAAACAAACAAACAAACAAACAATTACATAAATAAGTACATAAAAAATAAAAACCTTTAAAAAAAAGAGAGACCTTTGGACTGAAAATGACAATATCTGTAATTTTACTCTATAGCTTGACTTGTGTACTTTGTCCATTCCTGGACTTTCATGTGTACATAAACATAATATACATAAATAAAATACAAACAAAAACAAAACACAATACAATACAATAAAATAATAAAATTAAATTGCCCCTCCAGGCTTCTTGGCAAAGTATACTGTAAATGAATGAGACACACCTGAACTGTGGCTGTTTTCTCGCCTTTTGTCACATTATGGGCACAAACTTCAGGATACCATCTCAGAGCATATGAACTGGAATCTTTTTGGCCCTCTTCAGGAACAAACAAGACAGAATGTTAAAGGTAATATTTTCCTGTTTTTAAAAGCAGCATGAACACATTTTCACGGACTGGCTACGTTTTCCCTGTTTTGTACGCAGGCAACATGACATCTTCCTTCGAACCCACGTCAGGTCGCCATCCCCCTTCATCTGTTCTTGATTTCACACTCATACCGGCATTATTAAATCACTCTCCATGCCTTTCCTTCCAGGAGATAACAGTAAATCAACACCCTGTATTTATGGGCGCTTGCGGTTTGACTGGAATCTTCTCTTTGCAGACCATCCTGTTGCCAAATGTGTATTTTTGGAACTCATGTACTAAGCAGATCGTGAATAATCTGTTGGAAAGAGTCTAGAGAGGACATCCCTGCGAGATTGTCTTTTTATGCCGGATAGATAATATTTATGTTTGGTAACGTTCTTCCATAAATCATCAGTCATGCTGTTGCTTTGCTTTGGCGGTGACTTGGACACAAGGACACACATGGATCCGATGGATTGTCAACAAACAGATACCGTGTTTTTTGTTGGAAGACAACTTTTGCCTGAGATGTAAACTTTGAATGACCTCAATCATATGACCTTAGAGTACATGCCAGTGCAAAAAGAAGATGACTTGCCTGTGATTCGGCTCTTCCAGAAGACCTTGACCTGCAGCTGGTCATCGTGATAATGAGGGGCAGCAGCCTCCAGTCTCAGGATATTGGGTGAAGAATGGGATATGGGAATCTCATTGGAGAACTCTTTGGAAAGTTGGACATTCCCATTCATTAAAGCTAGAATAAGAAAGAGGATTCTTTCACATTTGGCAATAGTCTTTATTATTTTAAAAAGTAACTTTTCAGATCATTTTTTTTTCCAAATTAATGACAAATGTATTACATCTGTTGTATGAAAGTGACCGAAAAACAATACCAAGCTAATTTATGATGTCTATTTTTAGCACCAAACAATTTAAAACAAATTTACTTGTACTGCCTTCAGAAAACACCAAAATTGATAACACTTTAATTCAATAGTCCACTTTAGACCTTTTACTAACAGTAAGTAACTTTGCAACTACATGTCAACTAGCATTCATTAGAGTAGACTGCCAGCTTAATTTCTTCAAACACTTTATTTTGATAGGTTTACAACATACAACATACTGACTATCAGAAACTTTGAAAGTATATGTCAGCTTATTCTACTAACCCTAAACCTGCCCTAACAGTCTACTCTGAGAGTTAGTAGACATGTAGTTGCAAAGGAATGCCAGAACAAAGTCTGTAGTCTGTAGTACTTTCTACAGTGGGCTCAGGGGTGCAGACAGGCTCGGGATTCGTCAGTTAACTGTTTATACACATAGAACTAGGTCAGGTGGAGACAGCAATGAAATGCCATGACAACAGACGAGCAGGGCGTAGACATGAGTTTGTGGGGATAAGTCCGGACATTAAAACAACGGTATACACACACAAAGTTCACAGGGCGCTGGAGTGCCATCCAGTGGCCTGAGCTGGCACATCCATCTGATTGTGACACTTGGCTATTGTTATTATAAAGGTTAAAATGTTTTAGGTTAAAATAATTGCATGTTTCCTTTTACCATCATCTATTAAACAATAATGTTCTTCTCATTCTAATGTTTGTGCTTCAACAAAAATATGAGCTTCATACTGTATGTCTTGTTCTATATTCGTCCTACTACAAATTCCTATTCAATTATAGTTTTTTACACTTTACACTTTTTTATAAAAGGGCTGCAAATGTACCAACCCACCCAATCTAACTTGAACATAAACACACATAACATCACTAATACAAAAATGCAACTGTCTTGCTTAAACGACACACAAATAAGTAAACTCCAAAGAAACACCCATGAGGCACCTGGCGCAGCAGTACGTACCCGGCTCGTAAGGAGCATGCTGTGCCCTCCCGGGCGAGCATTGGTTGATGGCAGTCATATGACTAATAAGAGCCAGATCCTTTTATTTAGCAAAATTGAGATTAATAGTTACATTTTATTGTTATGGGGCAAAGACATGGCTCCATACACACATACATATTCACAAAAAAAAAAAAAAAACAAGAAACCCCAAGAAACGGTCACTTGAGGCATTAAGGAGGAAAGGGGCTGCTGCTGCCTGCAGGTGTGTGTATATGTGCGCCGCTGCGCGGCGGTGGAGGGGGATGGGTGCTTCAGAACTCCTGAACTGATATTTAGATATACTTTTCTTCAATAAATATATTTGTTTGACAGGGAAGCTGTGCACAAACATGAATATATATTACTTTTCAAAAAAAACAAAAAAACTTTAGGCTTTAAGAACAAACTTTATCTTGTGGTATCCCAGTAGATATATGCACCTTTGGGACTCTCACGCAGAAGGCAAAATAGATTGCACTGAATAAGGAGATAAGATTTCCTATAATAAGATTACAAAAAATGTGCACTGATGTTTTGAATTATATTTGTTTCTGTTTCAATGACAATTCTTCCTTGTTCAAACTGTATACTGTGACTAATGAAATCTTGGGTTTAGCATTAGGCAGTCTGCAATATATTACTGTATGGCGATATAACTGATGTGGTGTTTAAGAGACCTCAAGAGAAATAACAGAGGGCTGATAGAACCAGTGGGGAAAATATTAAAGATATAAAATATGTAAGAAAGTGGAAAAATGATTGGAAAGCAAAGAAGAAATTTCATTTGTAGAAAAACGGATTATGCCTTCGAAAATATCAGCATGCCATTAAACTTTTCCAAGCCATTATATCTTGTCACTTGTGTGGGGTTAAATGCAGTCCTGTTGAGGTGAGTAAACTGGGTCATGCTCTTCAAACCTCTCCTAGTAAGCTGAAGTAAACTGAAATGTGCTGCCTCTGGGAAAGGTTAACCTCATGTACTTACGTGCCAAAATCTAAGTCACCATAAGAGGACACATTTCTGACAAAACACTCTCCTCGCCAGAGGAGGTTTTCTGTGTTTTTAATGGCTCTACTGTGCTGCAATTATCAACGGCACCACTGATTCATGGTAAAAGGAGGGGGCCAGAATCAAGCCTTTTAAATTGAGCAAATATTATATTTCTGACACCCCTTCATTTACACCTTTTTCAATTTATACTCAGTAAAACTGACTGAATGTCAAAATTGGCGCACAATCTGAAAACAATTAATTATAAAGTTTCATAACTGGAACTTTCCAATGGTGCATATAAATCTTTCTAAGCATGCAGATGTTCAGAGTACTTACTGGTGGCTGAAGTGGTGATGAAGGTGAGGTGTGCACGGCTGCTCTTGAGTCGATTCTGACCCCAGTAAGAGACGGCCTGAATCTGTGCAGTGTAGTGTGTGTTGGGCTGTAGACCCTGAAGCTCCACCTGTGTTACACCCTACAGGAAATAAAAGAAAGTCATTTTTATTATAATGATTTAGCACTAAGACATACATTTTAAATTTTTTCAGCATTATATAATTACAAATTAAGGTGGATTTTCAATTACTATTCTGAAGGGCCAGTTTCAAGCAAACTTTATATCCAGTTAAAAGAAATAAAGACTTTGTGTTTCCCGCACTTGAATCCTGCTTCATCCATGACACTCTGTCAGTAACCTATTGGGAAATTAATTGGGAAATTAAACCTGGAAACATGAACTCGGGAACTCGGGTTATTGGTGTCAGACAGCGGAGCATTCTCAATAGATCCTGGTTGGCCCGCTCACATTGCCCATTGGTCTGGGGATGAAACCCTAAAGACAGACTCACAGAGGCCCCAATCTGTCCACAAAATTCCTTCCAAAACCGGGAGACAAACTGAGGACCCCTATCAGACACCAAGTCAACCGGCAAACTATGGAGATGGAAAAAAGTGGTCCACCATCAGCTGAGAAGGCTCCCGGGCTGAGGGCAATTTGGGCAGGGGAATGAAATGCACCGCCTTGGGGAAGTGGTCCACCACCGTAAGAACCACAGTATTCCCCTTCTAGGGAGGAAGCCCAAAAATGAAGTCAAGGACAATGTGTGACCAGGGACGGGAAGGTATAGGGAGAGGGCAAAGCAGACCATCAGGAGGGCGATTCACTGGTTTACATTGGGCACAAGTCGGGCAGGCCAACACAAACTGTCTGACTTCTGTAGCCAAAGAGGTCCACCAGAAACGCTGCCGGATGGCAAACAGCATTCCCCAAATTCATGGATGGATAGCCCCACTAAAGGACCTCAGGATGCAACACAGCCAGCACAAACAACCTGCCATCTGGGCACTTGCACCCCTTTGTCTGGCCTCTTCTACTTGCCGCTCGATACCCCAGGAGAGACAAGTGAGGGAGAGCCTTGGACTTGACATTCTTGGAACCGGGCCGAACGGAGTTCTTGTGATCCGTCCAGACCAAGAAAGGGCTGTGCTGCTTCCTTCAACTAGTGGCGCCACTTGCCCAAAGCCAATCTCACTGCCAGCAACTCCCTAGTCCCGATGTCGTAGTTACGTTAAGCAGGGCTGAGGTGGCAAGAGAGGAAGGCACAAGGAAGCACCTTTCCATCATGAGGAGACCACTGAGATAGAACTGTGCCAAGCCACATGCAATTACAAGCAGTGGAGCCTGGCGAGACAAAGCAAACTTCTACTAACAGGTGCTTGCATTCAAATTTTAGTAATACTGCATCTTACTGCTGTCTTTGACTAGACAGATCATCTAATTTCCTTGAATAAGTTAGGAAATTATGTTTACATTAGTGGACTGGCATTAGCATGATTTAAATTCTGCTTTTCTGACCATTACTTTGTTTTGAGTTAATGAAGAAATGTCATTAAATATGTGCCACAGGGCTCAGTGTTAGGCTCTTGTACATGCTTTCTTTAGGAGACATTATCAGAAAACATGGGATTAGTGGACATTGTCATGGTGATAATATTCAGCTTGTGCAAATAAATTTGCCAAATCCCTGTGCCCCAAAGTTTAAGTTTAGTGATGTGTGAACAAATTTGCATGAAAGTAAAGTCGCCTGTATTTATATTTTGTTGTTTTTTAGATTTTTATTTGTGATGTGTTTTATGTTAAAATAAATATTTGTTGCCGTGTCTGAAGTGGTGAACTACTGTACACCCAGTACTAGAATATAACTTGTCTCTTGATGGTTGCATTCTCTTGTTATCTTCTACATTAAAGAATCTTGATATGCAGCTTGATAGCAATCTGCTGTTTAGGGCATATCTTTGATTTATAAAGCTGATAATTTGTTTCATGTATTTGTGACCTCAAGACTAGATTTGCAATGTGCTACTGGGTGGGTGTCCTTCAGGATTAATAAAAATAGAATTACAGCAGTTAGAGGGCTTACTAGAAAAAAGAAATATGATCATATCAATCAAATTTCATTGTTACTATATACATTTAAAAAATCTGCTAATTGTTTATAAAGCTTTGAAAGGACTGGCTCTGCAATGCCTAAGTGAGATCAAATCACACTATATTTCATCATGTTCATTCTGGTCATTTAATAACACCAAGAATACCAAACTCCTCTGAGTTAGATCCTTTTTACAGTTTGGCTCTAAATGTCATGAATAGTCTTCCTAGTAATCTTTGGGATTCAGATACACTCTGTTAGCTTAAGTATACAGTCCAGATCCATCACTTCAGCCAAGTAAACACCTAATTTATTGCTTAAATACATGGTTGTGCTGAATTTGTTAGATCAACCAGAATTAAAAACACTACTTATAAATCATAATTATTATGTGAAGGGTATCTATGCTAATATGAATCATTTGAAATGAGTCATTCATTTAAATTAATTGCTTCAAGCTCTGAAGTTGTCATACTGTAGCAAAACCTGCACTTTGCTAGTTTGTGTTCTGCCTTACAGGCTGATCCTTTAACGTTTCACAGAGTTATAAACTAACCACATCAACTAACCACTGGGGTGTCTCTAGGTTCAGTGCTCAGTCACCTCCTCTTCTCCACATATACAAGTGGATTAGTGACTAGTGCCTGGTGGTATTATCACTATTAAGTACAAAGCTGCTTACTTGAATCATCATATGCATATTCTTCTGTGGAGGAACAGTTTTCCAACCTCCACCCAATCTGCTCACATGTTGATTTGAAGACATGTGGAGCCCAGCTGGTCTCCTCAGTGAAGGATTCAAGAACTATTCTAGATAACGAGTATCATTTTGGGGTATCTGACTGGCATTTCATCTCAGAGAAAATGTACAAATCATTTTTTTTGTACAAATGTACAAATCATCATCATTTTTTTTCTTTTGAACTAGATAGCACCCTTGCTTTTCTAAACATCAAAACTATACAATGAGTTTGTCCAGGAAGTCACACTAAATAAGTCTGTCATGTTATCTTCATCTGTTACTTTAATTTTTCAAATAATGACTACATATGGAGTTGTTTCTGTACATATATGAGACAAATAGTGCTCTTCTGTTAAATGAGCCATACGTTTGTCATTTATAAATTCTGCAATAACAGACATATAGGGCCACTGTGCACTTAATTTCAACTAAATTGTGTTTTTTGGAATGAATAGATTCTTAATTCCAGGCAGTCTGAAAATGATCTGACATTTTCTACTACTCTCAATAACTCTTAAACGCTTGCAGTGATCCATTTTGAGAACAAAAATCTGTCAGCTGAAATAGGCCTTCATAGGCTACTGTTCAATAAAATAGATTGCTTTCTCAGACACAGAGGTTATTGCATTGTAAAAACAAATTACCTAATCAAAACCATTTGAGAGCTGTGGCTTTCAGGAGAGCACTTGGACTACAATAAAGTATGCTGATCACTAGGCCAGCTGCGTCTTTGTTTTGCGGTCTTGGTGGGGAACCGACTTAACTGGCTGTAGTGCTTTACTACATCACAGGTGGGGCACATGAGTCCAACACCTGTGAGGCAGCGCTGGCCAAAGGGGAGACAGACTGACCAGTGAAAACGTATGTTTAAATCCTTAAATTCAGTTGCAGATTTAGCACTTCCTGGGTCTGATGTTCCAAGACTGGAACCAAGAAAAACAACTCTGGAAATTTCTCCCCTCTCTAAAGGTTCAGGTTCAACTTTATGAGAAAAAGGTAAAAATTGTTCTTCAACCTCAACAACATTTTGGCCACTATTTGCAGCCTTGGTCTGGCTTAATTTTCGTACTCATTCTTCTGAAATGAACTTTCCACATACATAAACACTGAACGTAACCCCCTACAGGTTCACAGTTTAGCAGAGATATAAAAATATGCATAGTATTTAAGAGACTACGCCAGCAGCAGGGTGAGACAGAGGCCTAAGCTCAGGAGGGCTTACCCCATCTGTGACCCGTCCAGCCCGACTCTGGCTGGTTGGGGGTGTTCCTCGAGTGCTCCAGGTCACCTTGTAATGATGGACCACCAAGTCGCTCTCTCCGGGGGCCTCCCACAGGACCAGAACACTCACCGTGCCATCAGAGAAAACTGTCTGGTTCCCTATCCTGGCATTCTGTGGGGACTCTGGGGGGAACGGATCTGAAACAGAGATGTGAAGGTGTTTCAGTCAGACCACTGCTTTTCATCACACTCTCGTCAGTTTATTTGTGTTCACCTGACATGACCTGAAGTGAAGCACAGAAGTGAGAAAGACTTCAGAACATATGCTCAAGACATGAGAATAAAGACAAACAATGAAGCCAACTTTATTGCTCATGACATTTTCAGGGATGTGATTTTTCCATATTTATACAGATTTCTTTTTTGTCATGCTAGTGTTGCAAGATTCTGTGTTTTCAGTCTCTCGGTTTGCACTCCATCTACATCAACCATCTTTCCAGATTTGTAATGAGAATCAATTCTAAACCTGTTGTCGTCAAACAAGAAGCTTTTACGGTCTTCCTGCGATTTTCTGGGAAAACAAAAGTTCTCTGGTCAAACAATTGAAAGCAAAGTAAGCAAAGACAGACACTAATATTTGTATTGTATTTTTTCTGTTGCTCTGCAAAAAATTAAATAAAAAAGAAAGATATAATAGATTATATAAAAAAGCATTATACAATATATATGTTTTATTGATTAAATTTGTATCATTTAAATAATAATAAAATAATATTTGGAATACTATTACTACTAAGAACAATAATTATCATTATTATTGCCAGTGGTGGAGGTAACGACTACTACTCACGTTACTGTAATTAAGTATTTTTTTCGCATACTTGTACTTTTTTGAGTATGTTTTTAAAGCTACTTTTGCTTGCACTTAAGTACAATTATGGTAAAATAATCTATTTCATTTCTTTTAAATCATAGTCCGTTACTGAGTATGCCGTTCAAGCCAATCATTCTCATTACTCCTTGTGCTGTAAGCTTTTGTGACATTGCTACTCTATTTTAAAGATTCAAATACACAGAATAAGCAAATGTTTAAGATCTTTGCAATGGTATTTGATCAAAATGTATATGTATATAAACAAAAGGCTGTTCATCACATAAAGTGAACATGTTTTTTTAGAAGACTTAAACCACTCAAAGTTTGAACTAATGATTGCCTTAAAAACTACATGGGCGACAAATATTGAGATATTAAAATACCTATACGGCAGTATACATTATGTAGTAGTTTTGGTACTGAAAATGTTTAAGTTTGTCATGAATGACCCAAAAAATGACCCACCACTGATTATTGCATAGTCAGATTGAATGGCCTGTTAGCTTTTTGGGGTGGAATATGACTTTAAACCATTAAACATTCATAATATTCCTTTTTGTCAGGAAAGACATGTCATCAGTCAGACCAGTTTCCATTTAAAATAAGGGAATTTAAACAAACAGACACATTAAAAATACATTATTGTTGCTTATTAAGAATAGTGAGGTGGAGTTCTGTGAATAGGAAAAGATCAAACAATTGTTGGCTTTTGTGTTCCTTGGCTCCACAGTGTTTTCTCAAGCTACCAACATTTTCAGCAGGAATAAAGGAACGCATGTGTGTGATTAATGTGGTTCTCCATGAGTTTGTCTGCATGTTTCTGTTGATGTGGCAAACAGAGCTGTTCCAGACATGAGTTGAGTAGTGTGTATGAGTGTGCTAATGTGTCCACTGCCACTACTGACCACTGCCAGTGATGCGCAAATAATCCAGACAGGACAAGAGTGTAGACATAACAATCAGTCCGCGCCTCATTTTACTGTAAGCACACCCACCAGAGCCTTAAAAACAGTTATGACTACAGACATTCATGATCTTATAGGTTGTTAGGAGCAGCAAATAATGTCAATATATTTCAAGAAGTGGGACAAAAACTGAACAATTACAAGATACACATTATATTTTTATATTTCCAGAGAAGGTCAGACTTTATATTAAGGTTTAAGTCTTAGCCATTAACAAAACATTAGCTATGACTTTTGCCTCAATAAATGCCTAATTTGCTGCTTATTAATAGTTGGTAAGGTACTTGTTAAGTTTAGGTATTGGATAGAATTTAGGATGTAGAATATGGTCATTCAGAATATATGCTTTATAAGTATTAATAAACAGTCAATATTTTAATGCTAATAATCAGGGTTAACTAAAGTGTTACCCTGAAGAGAGAAGTGTCTTCAAACTTCATTATTTTCAGTAAGGCATTAACTTAATTCTCAATGAGAGGTTTTGTATGAAAGAAATTAAGCCAGTTTGTGATACAGTGAAGATGATCATGATCATAATAATTCAGGAAATGTTTGTAAATAAAATGTTTAACTAAAAAGATTATACTTTAATTTTATGGGTTTTGTTTGGTAGTAATTTGATTGTTATTATATTAATTAAAGTTAATGTTTTTAAATAAACCAAACTTAATAACTTAATAAACCAAAAAAAGTACTGCATAAAATAGTCATTAGAAGTACTGTTATTGGTTATTAATGTCATAATTCTTAAAATAACAGCCAGTACTTGATTTAGAGAAAAATTATAATTTTTACTACAATAAAAAATCTGTTATTTTCTGTAAAAATCACATCAAAACAAGAGTGATAAATATAGTGATAATATATTATTTAGACATTTTTGATTTAAAATGATTTCATAATGTGATTATGCCATGAATGTGTACTCTCTTTAAATACTGTTCAAGTTATAAAAATACAAGTGCACATCCAGTGCAGCTAAATGCTCTTCTTCTCCACATTTGTCACAACTATCCATTTCACCCTTTTTATCATTGGCCAGGCAAAAGTTATATTTCCAATCTAGAAAAGCAGCAGCACACACTCTATTTAAGATATCATTCATGTCTGTAGAATGTAGAATGAGTCACTAACCCAGGCATAAGCAATATTAATAGTGATACTTGACTTAGCAAACACTAATATCGAATTAGAATTTCGGTTTCAGAGCATGAGAATAAAGACAATCTGTTTCCGATTAAAGCAAAAGGCCAGCTGCTTTACCTTGGAGGCCAATCAGTGTGTATTGAGCATGACAGGAAAGATGCTTTGATATGTCAGTTTAGCTCATATGCATGCTAATGTCATGCCTGTGGGGCTTCTGAAGAGAGCGTGTTTGGTCTGTGAAGTCTGCTTTATTTCAGACTGCAGGGCAGCAACTAAACAAAGCACATAATGGCTAGTTCACCAGCACAAAACTGTCACTTTGTATTTGTTCTCAGAGAGTCATTAGGTCACACAGGACTCTTCAACTGCAGATTTCCCTCCAGCAAAGGCAGCCACGCGCCCGACCTTTGACCTCAGGCATTCTTAATTCGACCCCTTCCAACCCTGGGACCCCACATCCTCCAGCAGTTTCACGTCAGAACGGACTCCATGTGGTAGAAACTCTTTCCAAGATCTCCAGCACGTTCTGTGCAAATGTTTAGTGTTTATGTGTCAATGGGTTCTGGAGTTGCCTGTGCCAATACGAGATATTGCTTCAGCATTGGAGCATGCTAATTTCCGTTCCACTCTTAGCTAATGTGTGTTGACTGTCTTGACGCGAAGCAGATTGGCGCGAAAGGACATTGAGAAAGAGCTTGGATGACGCTCCCAAGGCAATGCAGGAAGATGCCAGATATTTCTAACACTCGGTTTATTCTTGCTGAGTTTAGCACGCGGTCTCCAAAAGTTTGTAATCTTTCAAAATAGCAGAAGGTTTGATTCCAGTCGTTGTTGGCAGTGGCTTGTGTGTTGCCTCAGCCTGTGTGTGATTATATCTTGGCAGTGCTGTCAAATTTGAAACATGCCAACGCAAGCACCCTTGAGGTCTAGGATGATATGGGCCATATCACTCAGATCAGAGAGCATTATAGATATGATATTAACCAATTTGGTACCCAAAAAACATTTCTTCGAATGTCTCCAAAAGCCAAATCAAGGTTTGAATCTGTTTTTTTCAGTTTAATTCCAGTTTGCCCTGGAGGATGTTTTTTGTATCCATGGAAAAGCTTATTTCATACTATTAGAAACATGTTTCACATATTGAGTGCTGGCCAGACCCAGAGTGCAGGAGGTGTTGTGTTTGTGTGTGCGTGGGTGAGTGCTTGTCGGAGGATTTCTGGGGTTTATGGCAGAGTGGTTTTCCAGAGGTGGCTGACGGCATGATGCAGTACTGCTGTGCTCTTTGGTCTGTCCTTTGGGGATTCACACATTCTCTGCACTGCACTGTGTCACAGACACAAAAGTTAAGCGTAAACTAAATACAGAACGGTTACAGGTCACCTGAGCAGTGATTTGTTAAAGGGAATTAAACCAACTGTATGTCAATCAGTCCCAAATATATTTAGAGTTGTGGGGAATACTGGTAATCTAATGATTTTATGACTTTTTCTCATTTTGGGATCATTACCATGCGTAGTGATGTATTGTGGAATGTGCATATAAAATGTTTATTATGATTATGATGATTGAGGCACATTTTTACCCACAAGGTTAAGGCAGCTGCAAACACCCCCCAAAATGTATGTATTTTGTTATGTCAGTTGCTCAGGTATCTTCCTAAGACAGGGCTGTCCCTGGAGGGCCGGTGTCCTGCAAAAAAGCAGGAAATTAAGCTCTTTAGACATGTTAGAAACCTCCATGCAGGTGTGTTGAGGCATGTTGGACCTAAACTCTGCTGGACACCAGCCCACCAGGATCGAGTTTGGACAGCTCTAAGAGTTTTTACATATGCATTTGGAAGATGCTTTTAAGAAATGTACACTTTTGCATACTGTGGCACACATTTTTTAAAAATAGTTTATGCGTGTTGATGTTGTAATAATTCTTTGGGCTTTGAGCTTTGGGAAAGCACACAAAATAAGTGCTTTTCCACACTTATGGTTGCAATGTTAAAATGTTCTTACAGTCCATAAAATTTACAGTTTTTGAAACATTTTAATAATAGTCATTTAATTCAGTTGTAAAATCATATGCTCTCATATACATCTTTTATATTGTATAATTTCTGAGAACTATTCATGTCAAATTTGTTTTTATTTATTTTTTTATTTATTATTTTGTGGAGAGCACCCATGTGTAACTTTGCAACAAGAGCGGATCAGTTTCAGCTCTTTGTGATGCCATTTTTTAACTATTCAAATATTTATGCACTGTGAAAAGAAAAATAAATAAATAAATTAACAGGTAATGGCTGGATGGTGCTTTACACTGGCCATAAAATACATACTGTATTTTATTTGCTTGCCAATTGCTGCTCTGAGATAAAGCTGATTGTATCTGCAATTTTGGTCTAAAAATTTCCTACCCAAATCCAAACTCAGTGTCCAAAACTAACCCTGGAAACTGTCCACCACCCCCAAGCAATATTTAAACAAACTCCAATGTGTTTTTCCCTGTGTAAAATAAATGAAATGCGACTTTATTGCTGTACAAAATGAATATATCTTAAATTACTTCAAAAACAAGGATAATAGTTATATACAGATCCGATCAGATTAATCAAATTAAAACAAAACAAGCTATGTCTTTGTTAATTATTTTGAATGAGCAAACTTACTGTACACAAACTCCATTTTGTAGCACATAGGTATTCATAGGTAAGAGGACAGCATTTCAAGTAAAATATTCACAGAGAAACAGCAGAAATAAGGTGAATTAACTATTTATTAATACTTACTATATAGTGTAAAAACTTACTATATAGTGTATTTTACACAGATACAGAGTTTGATGTTGATGTTAAAGAGGTCATTAACTGAGTAACCAAAATTCCTCTGATCCTTTGTCATATAAGAGGTCATAGTACTTTAAAAGCATCCTGTAAATTCAAAAGTCAGTCTATGGCAGTCTAATGGCATTTTAGAATGCAATTTTGTTGGCGTTTTTGCTGCACTTCAGAAATGACCTTTGTTTACACCACATTAGAGTTGTGACACTCCCATAGACTTTCATAGTGTCACAAAGGAGGCAAGGAATCGAGCGGATTCAATTGCAGATTGTTTATTATTCAGGGTCAGGCAGGCAATGGTCACAATCACAGGCAGACAAGAATAGAGAAGGCTGAGCAATAGAGCGGTCAGAGTCTGTGCGTGGGTCGAAACAAACAGTATAGAGAGTCCAAGGGGAGAAGCAAAGGCGACAATCCAAATGAGAGCAGGGGTTTGACGAGAGCAAAACAGAACAACTAGGAGCACGAACAGGAATGAAAACAAGACAGAACGACAGTGCAATGGACCGTGAAGACATACAAACATAAGAAGACTTTATACACAAAAAACTAGGTCAGTGGGAGGAGACTTGCAATGAAACACCATGACAACAAATGAGTGGGCGGAGACATGAATGAGTACTGAATGAGAGTCCATGAGTGAAAACAGACACAAATACACACACAGTTCGTGGAGAGCTGGAGTGCCATCCAGAGCTGTGCTGTCACATCCAGCTAATCTTAACAAATAGGAACTAAGGAATGCAGAAGTAAAACATATCATAAAGCGGCCAATAGTTCCAAACAACCAACACTTCTCACCATCCAACCAGGGCGAGCCATGCAGGACTACCATCCTCCGGTATCATCCGGCTCGGGGTGCTCCTTGACTCTTCCTCCTACCGCCGATGCCAGAACTCCACCTCGGTCCTTCGAACCGTCAGCGTCGCCATGGGCCTTAGCTCCCTCCTCTCCATCTGATCTCGTCCGACCACAGGCTCCACCGGGCTCGTTCATCCCTCCGACTTCGCCTTGGTCAGTCAGAGTCCATCCACCACCTTGGGACTCCACTCCTCCGGTTGCGCCGGACTCCTCCTTCCCTCCGGCTACGCCTTGGTCTTCGCTCACTCCGGCTCCACCGTGGTCTTCCGAAGCCCCTCTTGCGCGTCGGTTACCGGCGCCATGGACTCCGCCTTGGCCCTCCGGACGCTCTCTGTCGGCCTGGCTCATTGGCCTCCTTTCTACTCCCTCGACTCCGGCCCCCTAGCCTGGAAAGGGCAGAATGGACCACCCCCCCTCCCGCATTTTGTATGTACTTTTTGTTGTTGCCTCTACGGCGCGAGGACGCGCCTTTGTGGAGGGGGGAGTAATGTAACGCTGTGTTTTCTGTTTTCATTCTGTTACTGTTTAGTTTTAGTTTCGTTTTCATGTTTCCTTATTTGGTCTTGTTCCTGTTCTTGTTCAGTTAATTAGTTACCCATTCCACCTGTGCTCCTCACCTGTCTTGATTTGCTCCCTCATGTGTTCATATTTAAAAACCCGTTCAGTTTGTCTTGTCCTTTGTGCTAGTATTAACGTTGCTTTGAGTTCGTGTTTATCTGCTGTATCCTGTGAGAGTTCGTTATTAAAACTACTAAAGTATTAACTTGCCCTGTCTTCACCTGCATCAACAACACGACGACCGTGACAATCTGACAGGTTAAAGTCCCATACATTAATTGGTTTACTTAAATGTTGAGGCCTTACTGTTCATATCTTTCTGTGCATGTCTGTTAAAACATAAACTGCAAATGTCTTTATATTGGGATGCTTTAGAAAGTGATTAGTTTTTTTGTTTTTTTAGTCAAGTGATTTTGTTGTAGTAGTTCTTCTGTCTGGTTAGGAGAGTGGCCAGATCAACCAGGTAATGAAGTAGGCACTGGTCTGTGAGTGTGTAAAATAAAGCTGCATATTCTGCTCATGTGAGAAATTAGCAGTCATACCCATTACAAAATATTATTTTCTACTTTCAGTCAATAATAAATTTGCCTTGCGCTGCAAAAACTGCAAAACCAACATCCACCACTCGTGCCAGTCATATGTGCAGTTCCAGAGATGCTTTGGCAAAATAGTAAGACTTTTTATTATACATGATACAGTACAATCACACTGTACGTTTCATTATTTTCATTCATCTTCTTTGTCAGCCACCGGGTTTTAGAAGGGCATACAGCTCTCCACTTTACGATCAAGAGATTAATAACCCTGGTGAGTATGATGTATTTATGAGAGATCAGTATTTAAGAAAAGAAAGAAAATTATAATAATTGGTAACACTTTGTTTAAAGGACCAATTCTTACTATTAACTATGCACTTTATTATTATATTAAGTGTTTAATAATACTTATAAAGCCCAAATTAATGCCTTATTCTGCATGAGAGTATTTCAGAGTGATCCCCAACCCTATTCTCAAACTTAACAACTTCCTTACTAACTATTTTTGAGCTGCAAATTTATTGAGGCAAAGTCTTAGGTAAGAGTAAGGATTAGTCCTTAAGTGTTACCAAATAATCCAAACATGTATGCTTAGTTTATGCCATGATTTAAGTCCTCTTTTGTGGAGTTCTGATCTCTGTTCAGGCTTCTCTTTGTTACTTCTTGATTATGTACACCTGTTACTTGTTAGTCTTCTCACCCTGTGTGTATATATATAGCCCTTGTGCTGCTATGTTCCTTGTGAGGTCTTGTTTATGACTTTTGTGTATGGTGAGCCCAGTTCTGATTAAATAAAGTCAACATTTTACAATGTGTGAAGATAAAACCCAAAACAACTGTAGAATTAAAACTGCATTTGCATAGGTCAGCAGAACCGTTCTGATCCAGTGTTTGAAACACTGAGAGTGGGTGTAATCATGGCCAATAAAGAGAGGAAGAAAGGTTCAGAGGACAAAAAGAATGTAAGGGGTCACCTTCTGCTGTCAGGCATGATCAAACATGTACCTGAGGGCTTCCTGTTATCATATATAATGAATATGTATCTTTTTTTTAAGATGATGATGATGATGATGGAGGAGGAAGAAGCTCAACAACCAAAAGAGGATGAAGAGGTTGGTGATGGTAAGTTCTTTGTACAGTAAAATGCAGTCCTCACATTAGAATTTCATTTGAAAGGTTAAACATTTCTCCACACACATTTAACGGGCAAATATGCCAAGTTTACACTTATAAAAAAGCTCCGTCATTCTTCCATCTTCTGGACAATTGGGAACCTGCATGACATCTCTCTTCTCTCGTCTTCTGTCTATATACCACAATTGCATTTACATTTATTCATTTAGCGGACGCTTTTATCCAAAGCGACATCCCACCCAGCAAAAAGACATTTGAAAAGACGTCAAAATGACGTCGCTGCTAGTCGTCGAAACAACGACTTAATTTGGTTGAAAAGTGAAAGATGAAACGACGTCTTTTTCAGGTCGTTGAAAAGACGTCTATAAAAAGACGTCTCTTCTCAGTCTAAATTTGGTCACAAAGTGCCTAAATAAACTATGTATTATATTATATATGATGTTTTTACTCTAAAAATAATACACAATAGACCGACAAAAAGTAAAAAACATTTATTTTTTGTTTTATCAATAACATTTCATTTCAGTATTAAAAAACAAACAACAACAAAACAATCAGCTT
>JAUCNO010000460.1:1840335-1856192 GCA_032353835.1 Enteromius viviparus
TCTCTTATTCTGTTCCTCAGTCTGTATCCAGATCAGACGGTGTACCAGCACACAGAGATGATCTTCATCAGAACACCAAGATGAGCTCCGTGGACAGATCGCCGGATCCAGATGCACACACACACACACACACACACACACACTATAAGTTCTTACACAATCCAACGAGTTTAAAATTGAACTGGAAATTTGGTGCTGGGCGTCCGGCCAGAGGAGATGGACCCAACTAAGCCTGGTTTTCACAAGGTTTTTTTTCCTATTCTCTCATGGATGGGGTTTTGGTTCCTTGCCGCTTGCTTAGTTGGGGACACCTGATTTTCGTCTTGACTACAGAGACCGTCTCTGCATTTGATAAATAAAGTTTATTTCTCGTCATTATAAATTACCATGTTCTATTTCATAATGTTCAGTGCTTTGCTACAATCTGTATTGTTAAAAGCGCTATATAAATAAAAGTGAATTGACTTGACTATTGATTGACTTAGCAATCTTATTTACACAAAAAGTTACACTTTTTCTTAGTGTGAAGAATATTAAATAATCTAAATAACTTGTTTTACACTATAATAAAGCTTTTGTGCAACAAAAAGTTTCCACACGTATTTAAGGTTCTTTACAGAATACCTGATTCAAACAAAGCATGTGTAAGAGCATATGATAAAGTACTGTTATATTGGTAATGAACATCAGCTAATCAAGTTAACTAGCATTAATCTTATTGTTAAAAAGTTAGCAGACAATCATCTGATCAATAAAAAGCACTTCTTCTGAACATATGTCATCATAAACCAGAGGCGCTTTAAAGGGGTCTTTGACGTGGTGGAACAAATTCAGAAAATCTCTCTGAGAAGCGGCACAGACCCTCTGAGACCTTTTGAAAGCCGTGCAGAACAAGATGGCAACAAATGGGAGAAAGCTGTGCTCGCTGCAAGAGGCCAAAGGAAAATAGAACGGTAGCTTTTGTTCCCAACCTCACCTCCGATGAACCTTCTAATGCCAGACGTGAAAAACTGAAACATTAGAAGACACAGTGCAGCCTGAGAAAGAGTGGAAGTCCATTCATCTCTCAATGTCAAGAATAACTCAAATGGCTTATCCATATGGAAACCGATGACAAACATCCATACCACCCCCCCAACAAAACACAAATGATCTCGGACTGGATTTTAAAAGGCTCTGTCCAGAGGTCTCTTCTTGACCTCTCGGTGTTCTCATTTTGCCTGTTCATGACTCTAAAGAAAGGCTGCATTTTCTGATTTAATGTACATTCTCCAAACATGACAAAAACCATATGTGCAGAAACATTTTTAATTCAGTGTTTCTGAATCCTGGGAGCTCTCCGGTAAAACTAGCAAAGGCCTTCTGAGCGAAACATCAGCCTGCTTGACGAATGCAGGACAGGCCGGTCATTAAGGTGTCACACAAGGCAGACGAACGGGAAAGCATTCGTTGCTCACTGCAGCTTAAATCAGCACACAATCTGCATTGCTGCATTATGGGAACAACCTGGGTGTTCCGAATGTCTGCAATCCATTGGCTTGCCATTGCAGTTCAGGTGTCTGCAGGCCACACGCAACTTGCTCACAGCAAACATGCTGCTAAGGGTGGAGGAAAAGCTATGACACAAGGCCACAGAGTTCACCAGCCTGCAGAAACCCTGTGCGGCGACGAGGAGGAGCTGTCTACGCCACTCATATGGTTCGAATGAATCCGTCATCGTAAACTATTTCACGTGCCGTTAAAGGTAACAGAGCATATTTCAGATATGTAAATGGTAACCGAGCATGGTTTACTTTAGGAACTGTAATGTTGGCTTTGAGGCTCTCTGTGGTTTTGAAGCTAAATGTATTGCTTTAGGTGAAAACCACAGTTGATTTCATGCTGTTGCGATTATTTGGTGCTTTGAATAAGAATGCGTGGAGCGCTATAATCGTGGAGCTATTTGAACTGGAGTTTAATGTTACACAACTGATGTATTTAGGCTTCTGGAAAAAATCATTGACAGTAAAACTGTCACAATATTTCAATAGCATCTTGCAAGCCATGTAACAGTGCTTTATCACTGTTAAAATACAAAATCCATGTTGTCAGACAAACTTTTATGTATGTAGAGAAAAGTTTTAAAAGAAGAAAATATTTCACTTTCAAGCTGTTTAGCCCTATGTAATATGTTTCTGTTCATATTTTATTGTAAAAGATGCATGTCACCACAGAGATTATTTTCTCCTTGCAGTGCATTTTATTTCAAATAGTCTGCGTCTTTTTTTGATGTTAAGAAATAACTCTAAATAACCTTTTTTTTGTTTGTTGTCACAAGTCAAATCAACTGAGAAAGTAATTTTAATGCTTAACCTAAAACTGAAGCCATAAGCTTTTATATTTATATTGTTCTTTTTTGTTTCTTTTTTACATTTTAATAGCTTGTGTTTTTTTTCATTTATAATAATGATAAGCAACACCTGTAAAATTTAAAGTTAGAGTTTTTCACTTCAAATTAGAGTAAAAAAATTAAATGAAAAATTAGTTATGATTTATGTTTATGATCACTACTATTCAGTGATTTCCAACATGTTTCACGTCATAACAGTAACTGTAAAATATGGGTGACACTTGGATAACTAGTTGCTTATTAGCATGGATATTACTAGAATATTAGCCATTTATTATTAGTAATCAAGCACATATTAACGCCATATTTTACATGGCCTTATTCTATATCTCATATCCTACCCAATATCTAAGTGAATTAAGTGTTCTCTAATCTAAAGTGTTACAAAAATATGTATTTTAGGTATGGGAGTGCTATAGTTGTTGGTTAACTTTTGGGTTAATATTTGTTAATTGAACTAGTTTTTGTCTGATTGACAATAGGCAGGGCCTAGCAACCTTGACAATAGTACAGTGGAGTCACATACAATATCACTGCTTTTAGATACCCAATGAGACTCACTTTAAACCTCCAAAATGACCAGTTGCCAAACAAAGCTGAAATAAGCTCTCCTGTGAAACTTCCAGGAACCATTAAACATAATGAGCTCCCAAAATCTCAAAACAACATGCACCTTCAAGTGGGAAGATGCTGAGTCAGCGGTGGTCATCAGTGCCCTCATGGCTTCAGCACAAGCTCAGCCAGCCACCCACAGAGTGACCCTTGTGTGCTGTCCCTCATGACCCTCCAGGCGTTCACTCACCTGCTGATCAGAGTCCCGCCCAGCCTGGGTCAACCCCAGCAGGGCATAGTCCTACATCTGCTTCTTAGCTTTACTTAGGAGAAGAGAGGGGTTAATCCCCCTCCAGAGGCATAGTAAACTACTTGTGTTGTCACAGTGAAACATATGACAGATTTCCCCTTCCCCCAGGGTTCAAGCACGATGGAAAAGATTGGCAAGTGTTCGGGTGATGCCCTGATCAAGCACCAAACACCAACCACTGCTTATTATTGATGCTGTGACGTGCATTTGGGTAAACATATCCTTCAAGGTCATTTTTTAAAAGTAAACTCAAGACACCCCCGTTGAATAATTACATTTAAAATCACAGTACAATAACACATTATTTTGTATTACAAGTTTTCTGAAATATTATGCTTGAATATGCAAATTATGTGTAATCAAATAAAAAAAATATTTCCTGAACAGAAAAAGCAATATTCAAATCTTTTATTTTGTTGTTACAAAAGAGATTCTGGATTAGACAATACTGTTAACAGTAAGAACAAATTGACAGTGTTTTAAGAATTATGTTACACCAATCAGGTGAATTATGTACAAACCCCTCTGTAAAAAGCTACATACTATGAAATGTTTGGTGTGTATAGGTGTTACGATATGGAGACGAGGAGGGGTGCGGATTCAAACGCAAAGCTGTTTATTGTGTAACACAGAGCATGAACAGATAGACAGGGTCCCCACCGGCAAACACAAAAATCAGAGAGGCTAGGCAATAGAGTAAACCAAAGTACGTGCGTGAGTCAGGCGAGATGCGAACAGAATCCAAAGGGGCAAGACGAGAGCGAGAGTCCAGGAACAGGCAAGGTCGACAAGGGATAATCCAGAACAGGGAAACTCAAGGAAGCAAAGAATGCGAACAAGGGTAAACTCCAAACTAACATTCCAAACGACAGTACAATGAACCACGATAAAACAGAGACATTCAGGGATTTAAATACACATGATAATTGGTTACTGGGTGGAGACATCAATCAAAACCATAACGACAGAAGTTGGGTGGAGACACTATGAAACACTATGACGAACGAACAAGATGGGCAGAGACATGAATGAGAAACCATAACAACGGACAAGATGGGCGGAGACATGAGTTAATTGAAAAAGGTCCAGACATGAAAACAGAGACAGAAACACAGAGTTAGTTGGGAGCTGGAGTGCCATCCAGTAGCCTGAGCTGGCACATCCAGCTTGGTCATTACAGTAGGTAATGAAATGAATGAGAATCAAATTTTGAGAAGCGGGCTATATATAGATATGTACAGTAATTGATATCTACAGATGCAAACAGATAAAGTGTAATAAAATAAACCCTCAACTTTTGTTTTCTTTCCACTGGTCTGTAAGAAGATGTTATGGAAGCTAAATATCCCCCCCAAAAAATGTGTGTATTTTGTGAATCTTTTGTGTAGTAAGTATACTACAATTAATGTACCGGTAGTAAACTTATAAATGTATTATTTTTAAGAATATTCTTAGACTGTTCTATATACTTGTCATTGTAAGTACACTTAATTATGATTTTATATGAATTTTGCATAAAGTATACAAGCACTGTAAAAATTTAAACCGATTGGCTCTCTCTCTCGCTCTCACATTTTTTTTTTTTTTTTAAATAAGTATAATAAGAGCACACTCAAGTAAAACATATAAGTTTAGCAGGGTATTTGGGGTGATCATGCACTCAAAATATACAAACAAAAAATTTGAGACGTGGAAAGTCCTTCACAAGCAAACAAGAAATTACAAGAAAAAGAAAAAAAAACAGCGTCTTCCTGACCTGGGATAAACAGGAGCTAATTTCAAGTGCACTTTTAGAAACGTAGCTCAGCCCAGGAGGATGTGAACACAGCTTATTTTCATAAGAAACACAACATTTACTTTACCTGTTATTGGAAGGGCTGACAGAGGATTACTTCCATCTGAAAGCAATTAGAATGGCTTAAATGCTTGGTGTGAGAAATACGGCTTTCACAAGGAATGTTTTTGCTCTTTTTCATTCAGGGATTTTAATGCTCTGGCCCTCAGGGTGAGTGGTGGTTGGTGATTGGCGGACAGCAGCCAGAGATGTCTGGGCTTAGGTAATTATCATTAATGAGCTAACCTTGTTTACTAGCTTATCGAAGGGCAATTATGGTTGCATATTACTCTTCCTGAAAAAAAAAAAAAAAACAGTCTTTGGTATTCTTCATGGTCCACTTCAGTCTCAGTTCCTCTGATTTAACACTGTGCTTGAGAGCTATAGTAAACCACAAATGGGACTGTCTGAGTCAAATTGTGGTATGCGCCATTCGAAAGATCTTGCAGCACAAGTTCATTTTAAAAGGTTAAAAATGGTGCAATATTGTGCTATTCATGGGTTAATATTAACATTAATAATACTTACAAACCAAACTCACAAGAAAAGTCTCATGTTTCACTGGATGCATACCCAAGCAAATGCAATGCTGTACCAAATGTAATGATTGCTGTTATCAAATGTATTGATTTACAAATAATGCAGTGTTAAAATTGTTTGGAGCTCATAACATAGTGTTATTGTAATCAGGCACATTATTTGAGGATAATCATAATTGAGCACCTGCCCTTTTTATTCCTGGAGAGAAAGTGCCCTTTTTTCTGGGGTGCTTTTTTATTTTTTTATTTTTTAAAATAATATATATTCCTGTTTGCGCACAGCTTCCCTGTCAAACAAATACATTTATTGTAGTATATCTAAATATCAGGTCAGGAGTTGTGAAGCGCCCACCCCGCAAACCAGTAGAATCCGCTTCTTTTTCCGATTTGCGTAGATATCCACTAACTTCTTTAACGATTTTTATGTGCATCTTGCAATATTTGAGGAAAAGTGGCGACAGCGGTGTGACTGGAACGTTCAGTGCATCACGTCATTAACTGCTGAATTTAAATCTGCTCTCACGCTTTTGCTGGCGCAGAGCCAGATCGGACGCGCTGAGCGCTTGTCATATTATCACAAATATGAAGTGTTTTCAACTATATACTGCTAACTGTAGGTTTCATACATTTAAAAACACATAAGTACTAGCAAACTCATACATTTATAGTTTATAATATACACGCTATGTACGGCAATAACAGACCGCATTCTACATTGGAATTCAACCAAGCCATCATTTAATAAAAAAAGTTAAGTTAGTAATAAGCATATATCATAGCATAAATTGGTAAATTTAGAAGAAATCTACAGATGCAAACAGATGGAGGATAGATACACTCTAAAAAATGTAGTAAATCTGAGTAACTGCATCTGGTACATTAATCAATAAAACTGAGTAGAAATAAGTTAACATTAAACATTAAAAATAACAATATTTATAAATTAACTTTTTATTTATGAGTAAATTAACTTTTTAAATATTTGTTTTAAAAGGAAGTCAGTGTTGCGTTAATATATATATATATATATATATATATATATACTTTTTTGTTTAAAAAAAGAAAAAAAAAACTTAATTATGAGAAGTGCCCTTTATTTCACTTGAGCCCCTGCCCCTCAAAATGTCTGTGCACGTCCCTGTCGTGGTCAACACCTTTTTCAAAAAACGGGATTCGCATCTCTACACGTATTACAGTGGAGGAAGAGCCAGATCGACTTCCTCCTTTTGCAACGCCATCACATCAAGCTTCTCCGAGATCACAGCCCCCCAGCACCGACCCCTCGTCCTGGATGTGCATCTGGGCCTTTGGCAAAGCAAGCGCCCTGAGTCACCCAGGAAGCCAAGATTAAGTTGTGGTGATTTCACGAGCAGAAGGAACCACCCCCTCCCCAGGCCCTGGGTGAACTTGCTGTGGACACTGATAAATCTGTATCAAGTATTCATCAAAGCCATTGTATTGAAAAAGTATTAGGTATATTTAATTGTAAAAGCCATGCATAACTTTTTTAACAGTAAACTCATTCCTTTGATAAGTAGCTGTGGTATACGCTCATAAATATTCTGGTATAGTGTCTCCTGTTTCTCCTGTTCATTTGTTCTCTTTGTTTATTGCGTTGTTATTACTCCCTTACATTACCCAGCCCTCACTAGTCCGGGCTTGCGCCCTCAAATCAAAACATCACCGTCTGCTTCCGCTTTGTGGGTGACGTAAGCGTAAGTGCATTGTCACAGTAATGCAAAAAGCATTGCGAACAAACATGACATAAACTTTCAAATGAATTCATAGAGGCTTCGAGGCAGAGGACTATGCCTCGATAGTTTTTTGTAATCGAGTTACTCAAGGAATCGTTTCAGCCCTAGTTTTGAGAAACCGGTTGTAGGAGACTCCCAGAACAATATTAGGAGCCTTAAAAATGTCAAATTAGAGATACTTTAAATGGACAAGATAACAATGAAATGCTGTTAAACAGACAAGCATGACAAATCCCTCAGAATGTGTTGTGTGTGTGTTTCAGCTGGCGGCAGGTTGCCGGAGTGTGCGGGCTGCAGACAACACATCTACGATGAGCAGTACCTTCAGGCCCTGGACACGGACTGGCACACGCTGTGTTTCAGGTAAGAGCAGCGCTGTGTCTGGAACATGACCTTCTGACCTCACCAAAACTGTGAACCGCTTTCTTAGTGGTGCTGCTACACCATCTACACCACCAAGACAAGGCATTTCATTTCACCCGAGTTGTAAATTCCAAACGATGAGATAAAAAAATTCTATTGAGTTGTCCTGATGGACCGTATACAGAAAGTGGCATGCAGTGCAGCCGATGCTGTCCGATTGACCAACAGATGACCCTAACGAGACACTTCCTCAAAGATCAGAGTAGATCCTACATGCTCTAACAATCATCCGAGATGCTGGACAAGAGAAGTCAAGAGAAATGTTGATTATTAATGCCATTCAATAGGAAATACATTTCAATTGATACCATGTTTATCAATTAACTACCCACATTTTTGTGTGCTTGTTAGCATTCACTAATAATTGTGCAGATGATTTGTATTTATTCCATCTAATTGACATCTGCGCATACACATGCATTAGTTCTGAAACTCCTCATGTTAGTGAACCTGGAGTATTCTGTGTGCACAAGGTCAGTCGTTTGTGTTAACGACACCCAGACCCTCTTCACAGAAGACCTTTCCTCACACTTTCCCTACAGTCTCGTCAAAGATTCTCCACATGACCCATGATGCAAAGAGAGCAGAGCTGAAAAACCAGCTCCTACAGCAGAAAACAGAGCCAGCTGTATTCACAGAAGCCTGGCAGCTCCAGATACTCTTTCACTCTATACTTTCCTTTTTTACTTTTATTGTAAAATACATTTTAAGATGAAATATATATTTAACCATATATAACTATTATACTGAGATGAAATTATATAGCGTTTTACTATAGACTATAGACTAGTGTGCATCTAGATCTTCCTACATAACCATCATAATCAAGATTTCTCTGTGAAAACATTTTTACGCAGGTTTCACGCGTACGCATGTTCAGTGTTAGTCCGTTCTTTATTTTGTTGAGGCAGTCCGCTCAGAACTATTGTGTTAGTATTGTATGAACCCTTTCTGAAATCCCTCAGTTACTGAGGTACGCTGTGAATGTTGAAGCTGGAATGTGTTTCCTCTCATTTCTCATTTCTTGCCCTAGCAGAGGAAGTAAGATGCTTGCAGGACAGATAATCGGCTCTCAGTGTAGGACAGAGCTGCTTTAATCTTTGTTTTCTGTGTTCACCTCTAGTTTTTGCTGTGTTATTGCTTCTTTCTCTGTTGGGTCAGCTGTTCATCTGTGCCGACAGGGAGAATCTCGACAGCAGTGAGAGGGATCTGTTCCTTCCACCAATCACTGGAAGAGTTGTGTGTCATGTGATCCCGGTCTGACCTGGTGAAAACATGCTCAGGTTAATGCAAGGTTGTGCGATTCTTCATCAAAACACTCATCGTGTGACTCTGAATAAGTGGGATTGGAAGGGTGTTTTGGGCAGTTGCTGACCGAACCAGTTCAAAATAATCCATCTTAGCGTGTCTATGATCTTTGGTCTGTAGATATCGCTCCGGTTCAACAGCACACCTCATCTGAGCACATGTTCAGATCCTTGAGCAATAAGTGGACTGTAGAGAGCATGAATAGACGCCAGGCTCGTCTGGAGGATCTGTGTTCATGTGTCAATCACAGTCATGAGGCACATCGAAGCCAAAAACCTACACACAACCCACTCATATTTACACAATCCCCATCTCAAAGCCCGTCTCGCTGAGACGCTGATGCTGATCCCAACACAGAAAGAATGAGTTGTTGTTCATGCTAATATTTGAGTAATCTGTGTGGCGGTGACTGGAACGCTCATGCTTGCTGCAATCTGATTCGCTGGCTTTAAGCAATATCTGCACCGGATTTCAGAAGTTTGTTGTGTAACAGGTTCATACGATGGTAACACTTAACCGCAGGTTAAAAAAATTTCTGTGTGCTAGTGTTGGTTTATTTAACTATTTGAAAATATATATATCCTTATTAATGTTATTAAATAGTATATCAAACATGTATTTTGAAATATTGTTTGATTTTGCCAAATCTGCATTAAAAAGATCTAATGAATGTAATACAGCAACAAAGAACCACAGAAGAAGTGGCAGGCCTGTTGCACTTACTCTGCGAGACTTCATGCACAGATCTATTTCACAGCATAACAACATGACTGATATGGCGGATTGTTTTTTCAATATTTTAGTGTTGACTTGGTACCAGAGTACAAGTGTATGCAATAATCCTGTTTGAGATGAGAGCTCTTGATTGGAAGCTGATAGTGTGTATAAGGAGCGCTGGACAGATTGTGGGCTGGATGCTGATGTCATTGCTTCCCTCACAACTTCACTTGTTTTGTGGCGTGTCACTGAGTCACAAAGCACTAACCAAATGCAGAAGCTGAACTTCCCTATAGCACTGAGAGCCGGTGATTTTCCATCACGTCTGTTATTGTCCTAACACGGTCTAATCCAGCGGATGGAGGATCAGTACTTCTTTTCTTAAGTACGTGAACGAGCGGTGATTGCGATAGGACTGGAATCTGAGCAGGAGGGAATAATTGATGTGAGGTGTTTTATGTAAGAACTGCTTCTCGTGGTCAGAGCAGCTTGTGTCAGCTGACAGACCCGCTCATATGAGCCAGAGTCTCCAGATTTGATCAAAGGATATTTTAGGGGAATTTACTTCCTTTGCTCTTTTGTTCTTTCTTTTGAGTTCATTCTTCATTTAATGCAAATACCAAGTGTTTGAGGAAAACATCTGAACAAACAGTAGTGAAACTCATCAGAGCAAGTTTAATAAAGCAGCACACTTGTGTGAATTTGAATGACTCTGTATGTAATGATCCTTGTTATGACACCAAGATTTGTTCCTGGATCAAAGTCCATGTTGGTCCATAACTGTGGTTTTATTGGGACTTGGGGTGGGAACTATAACCAAAATATTACAATATATATCACAATGTAGGTATTTTTATTTTTTTATTTATAAACATATAGAATTTTCATAATGCTTGTGTATATATTATTATTATTATTATTTATTTATTTTTTCTGAAATGAATGACCATTAAAATTAATATTTGGTAGGCGTTTGCAGGAAATTCAAGTATGGCCCTGCGTCAGTACGTCACATCTGTCAACATAAAGACTGAGTCATGAGGATCCTGCAGGAGACGGATCAGCTTTTCTCACAGCAGCTGCAACGGGAAAAATGTGGCAGATTGTAATCAGGACAGATCATATGAAACAGAATGTGAAGTAAATTAAATTATATTCCTGTTTTAAATGTACTTCTGATTACAGAAAGAAATGATGTGACAATTAGAGATTAGACTGTACATAAAGTATCTACACACTTATATACATTATTAGAGCCCGTCCGATACAGGATTTTGATGGCCGATAACGTTGCAAATATTTGTTGGTTTTAAAATCCGATATTCCGATATATTCGCCTATATATATATATTTACATTTCAGAAACATGCATTAACATATTTCCCTAACATTAGTTATTTGTAGTTTTGAGTTTTAACTAACATAATATCATAATGCATTTTAAAACGAAACTTGGTTCTTTTATTGTCACAACAGAACAGAGGAACATCAAAATATATTACAATTCTGATCAATAAAATGTATATAAATACAAACTTAAGATATGAAATGTAAAGTCCTTTGAACAAAAACCACAACAACCAAATCAAAGTTAGCAGTTATAAAAGACTTGGTAAGCTTCATAAATATAAGTTTGAACGGGACTGGAGACAAATTCACTTTAAGTTCTGATAAATAACAACAACAGCACAATATAAATTGTTAACAGTATTTGAGATAGTGTACTGAATCAGTCAGTCCTCAGTAGAAGAAGCAAAGTTTCTTTGCATTCTCTCCTTCAAAGAGCTTTGCCTATCCTCATAAATATTCCCTATGGTGCTTGCTGTAGTTACGCATTTTCTCATGCTTATTTGAGTTAAGAGAACTGATGGGGATGTTCTTTTAATTGTTATTCAAGAAGTGCATGTCTCGTGACCAACTCACCATGAACACACTTCAGCGATGATCTCACTCGTGGATGACGGGTTCTCTCCGGCTGGATCAGCAGGTTGCAGGATGTGTGGTGCGTTATACAGGGACGTGTAGAGTGCCGTCTGGTGGACAAACTATACAACGCCAACACTCATGACATGGTTGAAGGGTGTTTTGTCTGTTTTTATTTTATTTTTTAAATAGTAATTTATCGGCCATTATTAATGCCGATACCGATAGTTTGGAAAATGCCTAATATCAGCCTGCCGATATATCGGTCAGACTCTACACACTATACTTATAGTCACGCAATGCTGATGTTGTAATTTGAGAATAAAGTATAACAGTAATAATAATTGGCAGGGTTTGATGTGATACGAGCTATCCGATAATATTTAATCACCATTAGTAGAGAGATTTATTGTAATGCTTTTTCCTGAGTTGGTCAGAACAAGTGTGGAAGACTTTTATTTACTTGTCCAGATGATAATATATGGTGAATATGTTACTTGGATCATATATGGAATACACATTCACCTCTAAACACTACTCATCCGCTCTGGAGTATAACCCACGCATGGAAGATACTCCTGGAGACAAAGAGGCAAAACTTACCGACTGTAGATTTAAATGAACTTCCTGAAAAACAATCTTCACATAATCCCATTATAATAAATAAGTATGTGTATTTAATCATTCAAGGCCAATAAAGAAAGAAAGATAGTCACACACTCTGTTCAGACACATTTAACTACTTAATATAACCCGTTTTTAATTTGCAGTGCTGAAAAATATGTGCGTGTGATACATTTTCATGAACATGGCACACAGCAGCTGACTGGCGGTACATCGCCTTTCCTTTTTTGTGAGTTTAGAGATTTCTTTGACATGAATGTTACCGTAACTAGCTGTTTTGTTGACTCGCTCATCACTGTCAGCGAAACATTCCTGTTGTCCAGATATTAGGGATGGACTTAAGGGCTAATAAAAGGGTTTAGTTCCAGAGACACATCCATCCTGCGGGGCACTATAACCTGCTGCAGTGTTTTTCTGGTACATCCCTTGTTCCGCTGAATCAGCAACGTCATTTCCACCGGGTTTGGGAATTGGCATGATAGAGAGCTGTGTCTGTGCCGAGACGGAGGACATTTGGCAAGGACACCAAGTCCGAGGGAAAGAGATGACTGCAGTTTAGAGATCTGTGAGCGGACAGAGGTTCTGTTCTCATCTGGGACACAAGAGGCTTATACCTGAGCCAATCCTGATGAGGTCGGTGTAACTACCTTAACAGGAAATGCGTGCAAACATGGATTTAGTCCTCATTTCTCATTTTAAATATCAGTTCAGTTTTTTGTAGTTCTGGTGGTGTTTTAAGTCATGGAAGGGATGAAGGCTGTGACTGAGAGCAGTGTGAACGGTCCACTGCTGTCCAGACAGACGTCAGGGACAGTCTTGTTGAAAACAGCTTTGCGGTCTGGTTTATTTGCAGGGCTGTTAGCTGTCCCCTGGGTAGGGAAACAGTTTTCCTTGGAAGAGATAAATGGAGCTTTAATTTCATGGGAAAGTGTTCCCAAATCTCAGCAGTGGCTGAAAACCCTTCACATGAGAAACTGGTCAGAGATAGTGAAGAAAAAGTGGACATTCATAACAAAGATCGTCAAAACAACAGAACTGAAATGATAATAAAAGCATTCTTGATGGGATATTGGGTGTTTGCTGACTGAAAAAGTCCAGTTTATAGTTTCCAGAAATAACCCCTCACATCATCTCCACGTGTTGTAGAGCATTACAGCTGGAATACTTC
Source organism: Enteromius viviparus (assembly GCA_032353835.1). Lineage (NCBI taxonomy): Eukaryota > Metazoa > Chordata > Actinopteri > Cypriniformes > Cyprinidae > Enteromius > Enteromius viviparus. Next base: position 1,853,877 of record JAUCNO010000460.1, read on the forward strand.
CTGTTTTTCCAGTGACATAACCATGTTTCTGGGAGTTTTTCTCTGCTGTCTCTGCCTGGGTTTCTGTCCAGATCTGCTCGGTAATGCCCTGTGGGTTTTGTTGTAGTTGAACGCAGCATGTAAATGAATCCGAGACGCAGAAGCGGTGTCTGATTCGTTTTAATGAACCGGTCAAAAAGGTTCACCAAACGATTTCATCTTGAACTGGAACTGATTGCAGCTGTTCTGGATTCAACAACTCACTGATTCAGATGATTGGTTCAGAGCGAGACTGGAACTGGAAATCATATTTAGGTCAGAACTGTCAGTTTGTGAATCTGTTATAAAGTCTGATCTATTGAAGGCCACTGAGATGAATGCAGACACGTCAACATCAGTGTCTCTATGTTTTAGGTCAAAACATATCTGTAGTTATGTTTAACTGATCCCACGTTTAATAATTGGTATTATTATTTGTATTTTTTCCTAAGAAACAATTTCTATTAAACATCCTCTAAAAGTCATTCAGTGTGTCAGTCTTGTATTAAAAAGGATTAATTAGTTTTACCCCAATTACTACTAGCTTGTCATTTTAAATAGCTAATTTTTGCAATTGTTTCGGCCATTTTTTACTTATTTTAAATGCAATAAAATCTATAATGCTGAGTAATTCTTTTATATTTTTATAATGCATACTTTGTATTCTCCCAAATCTTTCAAAGTAGAAGCTTTACTTGCTTTTGATGTTTTCTATGTATATAAAATCACTTTTCGTTTCAAAGTCTTTGCCCTGTTTTATGTTTGTATGTCAGGGTTGTTTGATTCAGAGGTTCAGGTGTCGGGAGTTAGTACTGATGGAGCTGATCTCAGGTCAGTCGTGGCTGGGGAAGTACAGGCGGGTGGTTTGTGTTTCTGGTCAGATCAGTTGAAAGTGTGTGAGGAACTCGCTGTCAGTCACGCACGTCTCCTTCAGCGGTTCACTGCGCTCAGAAAGATCCGTTCACACCAAACAAGTCTGATGGCGTTCCGGCATCGAAGAGGAAGGTAGGACGAGTTTGACTGAATAACTACAACAACCCATGTATTATAGTGAATATCCTTCTAAAGTAACACTGTCTTACGGTAAGACTGTTGAGAGACAGTTGAAGGTTTTGTATGCTTTACCCACACTCTGACTGTTATTGCATTAAAACAGATTTTAGTGGAAGTGTGAGGTTAGTTCCCCTGAGTTTAACCACAGGAGCAGTTCTTCATGTCTGAACAGTGCATGTGTGTTGTTCTGTCTTTAAAAGCAACATACATGTTTTTATCAAGCTTTGTTAAGAAACACTATTTAATAGCTGTAGATCCTGTCATCAATAATAAAGTATAATAAATCAATATTTAGATCACCAAAGCAACGCATGAGCACATTACCAGAAGCGTAGCGGACAGTGACTGTAGCTGTATATAACGTTTCTCAAAAATATATAAGCAGTTTCTAGAAAAGAAGTTTGATTGTAAGGTTCTTTGAAGGGTTACGTCTGTGACATGGTGTTCATAGCCATGTTCATATTCAGTGCATAAATATTGTGTTTCAGTTTCTATGCAGATGTTAGTAAATGTACTCATGTGGTGGGAAAAACTCTTTCATCTAATACCAGGATATATGATCACTAAATACAGTTTTACTATTCTACAATAAATAAAGAAATAAAACACTGTCCAGACAAAGTAAAGAAAACACCAAACTAAAAAAAAGGAACAAAAAAACAAACAAAACTACTACTAAACGAAAGAAAACAAAAGTCAAAGCGTGGTACTGTCCCAGGAAGATGTGAGTGAGTGAGTGTCAGACAGGAAGTGCAGGGGAAGGGGCGGAGAGAGAGCTGGGGTCACGGGGTCACAGGACGTGCTCTCACACACACAGAGCAGCAGCAGAGATGAGCAGGGTCCTGAGTGATCGTCCAGCAGCGCAGCAGCAGATGATCTGCAGGAACCCACGCTATCGACGCCTCCAAGGCTCAGAGTAAGCCTGGGCTCCGGGGTACTGTCTTTCTGCTGGACTGGTTTGGGATCAGTTAAGAAGGGTGTGCTGTGGTTTCGCTTCTGTTTTTCTCGAGCAGTTGGATGTGGTTGTGTGCGATTAACCCTTGTGTAGTTGATTGATACAGTACTACAGAGAGACTGGAGATCCTCCGTGAAGGTCCAGTCAGCGGTCAGGGTTCGATTTCTCTCGTGCAGCATCAGCACAACATCTGGATGACTGTATTTCAGCTTCATGTGTGTGTGTGTGTGTGTGTGTGTGTGTGTGGACAGGTTTTTATATCCCCGTGGGGACCAATTGTCCCCACAAAG
>JAUCNO010000460.1:1865608-1880097 GCA_032353835.1 Enteromius viviparus
TGTTGAATATTCTAAAAATATCAATAACTCAATTTCGACTAAAATCGAAGTTACGGCCTTTTGCCTTTGCACGGCAGTATACGTGGACGACATTCAGATATATCTACCGATCAGTGCTGGTGACTCAAGCACTAATCAATCCTTGGTACTATGTCTAAAGGAGGTGATCAGCTGGTTAAAGCAAAACTGCCTGAAGCTAAATGCCAGCAAATCGGAAGTTCTGGTTTTCGGGACTAACATTAATGGCAGGGACTTGGGTGGCTTTCTTGGCTGCTGGGATACATATGTTCAACCCAAAATAAAAAAAATGTAGGGGTAATTTTTGACTCTGCTCTTATGTTCGATCATTAGGTCACCAATTAAGGACAATTGCGAAAATAAAGTCTTTTCTGTCTGTTCCTGACTTGAAAAAGTGATTTATGCATTCATCACTTCTCGTTTGGACTATTGTAATGCTCTTTATGTTGGTATCTGTAACATTCCGTGTCTATCTTGTCCTGGTTCTCCCCCTTGTCTGTGTCCTTTTGGTTTCTACCTCATTAGTTCAATGGTCTCACCTGTTGTTTAACACCTGCCCTCACTTTACTTTTGATTTGTATGTCTTTAAATACCGTTGTCTTTTGTTTGTATTCAGGTCTTGTTAATGTCGGTAATGTCTGTAACATTGTGTTGTGATTTCCTTGTGTGTTTATTTCGCTGCTGCCCCGTCAGCTTTTGTTTTTGTACTCTGAAGTTTTTGTAATTAAATCTTTTGCAATCGGAATCGTCGTGTCCTCGGCTCCTTTGCCCCAGTGTGGAATTCGCTGCTCACACACGAGTGAGAGAACTCGCGTTGGTATGACAGAACAAGACCTCTAGAAGAGGATGGCGTTCAATAGACCCCAACAGACCCCAGTTCGTCTCGGCGGATTTCCCTGCCTGGAAGTCGGCTCGCAATTCGGCGTGGTCCGCCACCCACATCTCTTCACTGCTTCGAGCCTCGGGACACGGTTCCGGTCTCGTTGCCATGGCACGGATCACAGAGTGGGGCTTCTGTGTTCCCGAATGTACCGCTCCCGCCTGCCTCGTGGAAGGAGGCTCTGAGAATTCAGGAAATTTTCGAACTGGCAATCAAAATGGCGAACAAGGGGACGGATGTTGCTACGGCTGCACTGCAACAGCTTCAGCTAGCGTCTGCCACGCTGTCAGCACCACTGCCTGACATGCTGCCACCGCTACTACCACCATCTGCCATGTTACCAGCGTCACTGCCACTGCCGCTGCCAAAGCCAGCCCAGCTATTGCTGCCACTGCTAGAACCTGCCATGCCGTTGCTGCCATTGCCAGAGTCTGCCTCACTGCCGCTGCCAGAGCCGGCCCAGCTATTGCTGTCACTGCCAGAGCCTGTAATGCTGTCGCTGCCACTGCCAGAGTCTGACCCACTGCCGCTGCCAGAGCCAGCCCAGCTATTACTGCCACTGCCAGAGCCTGCCATGCCGTCGCTGCCACTGCCAGAGTCTGCCCCACTGCCGCTGCCAGAGCCGGCCCAGCTACTGCTGTCACTGCCAGAGCCTGCCACGCTGCCGCTGCCACTACCACTACCAGAGCCGATGGTGGAGGAGGACCTACCACCGTGGCCCGACCCACCAGAGCCTATGGTAGAGGAGGACCTGTTGTCGTGGCCTGACCCACCAGAGCCTATGGTGGAGGAGGACACACTGTCGTGGCCCGACCCACCAGAACCCATGGTAGAGGAGGACCTACCGCCTTGTCCTGAGTCTCCTGCGCTGCAAGAGAGCCCTCGTGAGTCTGCCGCGCATCCAGTGCGCCCTCCTGAGTCTGCCGTGCATCCAGTGCACACTCCAGAGTCTGCCGCGCAACCAGTGCGCCCTCCAGAGTCTCCTGCCTCCAGAGCGCCCAGCCCCCCCCTCCCTTGTGATTTTACTGTCGGTGCAGGTGCGTCTTTCTGGGAGGGGGTGTAATGTAACATTCAGTGTCTGTCTCCCCCTTGCCTGTGTCGTTTTGGTTTCTACCTCATTAGTTCAATTGTCTCACCTGTTGTTTAACACCTGCCCTCACATTAGTTTGGATTTGTATGTCTTTAAATACCGTTGTATTTTGTTTGTATTCAGGTCTTGTTAATGTCGGTAATGTCTGTAACATTGTGTTGTGATTTCCATGTGTGTTTATTTCGCTGCTGCCCCGTCAGCTTTTGTTTTTGTACTCTGGAGTTTTTGTAATTAAATCTTTTGCAATCGGAATCGTCGTGTCCTCCGCTCCTTTGCCTCAGTGTGGAATTCGCTGCTCACACACGAGTGAGAGAACTCGCCCTTGTATGACAGTATTAGTCAATCTCTTACTTCAAAGCTGCAGATGGTGCAAAATGCTGCCGCGAGACTCCTTACTGGTGTCAAGAAAAGGGAGCACATTACTATGGTTTTAGAAAGACTTCATTGGCTTCCTGTGAAACAGCGAATTAAGTACAAGGTTTTGTTGTACGTTTATAAAGCTGTGCATGAGTTGGCCCCGGAATATATTAAGGACTTGGTGCAAATGAACTCTGGCAGAGCACAAAGGTATTCCAATTGTCTTCAACTGTTTGTACCGAGAACTCGGCTAAAAACATAAGGGGATTGAGCTTTTTCAGTTGTTGGTCCTAGACTGTGGAATGCGTTCCCCCTAGATGTAAGATCTGCATCCTCAGTTGAGGTTTTAAAATCTTGTGTCAAAATGCATCTTCATTCTGTCGCTTTTAATTCTTGACTTTGTCATTGTATGTCATTTATTTTATGTATTTTATTTTATTTTATTTTATAATCTCTTGGATGTTCAGTCCTTTGGCCTACATAGTAGCGTAAAGGGCTATATAAATAAATGAGACTTGAGACAGAGTGATGGTAATGCATATGTTCATTAAGATTTCAGGATGGTCACCTTGATATTTATGCCACATAAAAATATTAATATACATTTTGGTTGTTTTTCTTTCATGATAAAAGACAGACAGTAGTGATTCATTTCCAATGAGTCTGAGGCCTGCATGATGCCCGCTGTCCTAAAATAGTCCTAAAATATAAGCTAAATCACTTGGAGCTGATGATGTAGTTTGGCGCCAAAGGAAAACAATGTCTGGACCAAGAATATGTACAGCACATGGGCTGTGACATCAAAGGTAGCAGACAAGAAAAAATATCCAAGTGGATTTTATGCTTTTAAGAGCATTTTCTTTTTTAAATACTATGAAGGTCAGTGCTACCATCAACGGTTTTATTACACACATTACACACACAAGATTTCCTCTGTGTTCAAGAGAAGAAAGAAACTCATTCAGGTTTGGAACAACATGAAGTGTAATGACAGATTTTTAATTACTAAATTGTCTGTATTAAAACTACCAAATTGGTGGAAATTTTACATGCATTTCAAATGCATCCATTTTAAATTTAGGCGTAAATATTTTTGTCGCCATAATGGTGTAGCTTTCAAGAACCTTGACCTTATGGAAGTGAGAATCCTCCAGTGTTCGTGTGAACACCACTTTAAGGTCAGCAGAACAAAGAAGGAGTGTAACTCTATCTAATTGAAAACGTTGCCTACGTTTGTTTGATGTCCGTCACTCTACACCTGTCATGTGCGATAACTTGCATTTTTACAGCAGTATAACCATTCACGCTGACACTAGATATGCACACCATTAACACAACAAACACCATTGTCTGGAGATGTCGTAAATTGTGCACCTGCAGTCAGAGCAGCTGCTGCAACAAAGGACGAGCTCGAGAGATGATGACTTATCAAACATTCCTGTTCTTGAAGTGGTTCATGTTAGCTGGTGCATGTAAGGACGCTGAACTGGCTTTGGTTTTTAACTTATAAAGGGCTGAGGAAAAATGGGAGGACACCTCCTTCAAAACCCCCAGCTGTGCTTTGAGCAGTAACATGAAACCTGCACAACGTCCCATCTTACAAAAAGAAATTATGGCTGGAATTCTGCTTAGAATAAAGAAACTCCATGAGAAGAATTCAGTCTGCAGTGAGTCATCTCATCCTTGTTTAATTACTGTGATTGTAGGAGTAATTTACGAGGCTGTTATAATATGCTTTTCAGAAGCCTTCTTACCAAAGCTTGCACAAGAATGTGTTAGTGAGTCCTTTACAAGGCAGTCCCTTGTGTTACTTCCCAGAGTTCCCACTATAAAAAAACAAGTTATCTGACACTCAATCATATATGTGAGTGTCAGTGGTCTCATTCTAAAACATGATACTATTTTATGGGTAGTGAGCAGACCTACATGGCACATCTGGGCCCACACTATTCTGTAAAAAGCACAGCAGAATAAAACAAATTGTCATTTACAATGTTCTACAAATCTCCCTCCCAGTCGCTAATTAGATATTTAAGAATTAATTGAATAAGAGTGAATATTCTCTGTACTTTTTAACATACTGAAAAATGGTAAACTAAAAATAGAACAAATTACTGGATTTATTCAAGTCATTAATTTTACCTAAATGCATTTATACCAATAATATTAATTTCAATGTTTAAAAACAGGCAGAAATAGCTCTATAAGGTAACAATGACAAGATATGTTTTGTGTGGTGAAATATTAAGCAATAGTAACATGCAAATACAAGATCAGCATAAAGGCCTCTGGTATCCAGATTAAATTTTATGTGGAAATCATAGAGGTAAAAGTCAAATCGAATCGAGATTTACAGACAGGAACTGAAGGAGAAAATTAGATTAGAAGTTGATCAGAGAGAAAGTTTAATGTCTGGAACTACTAAAGTGGATCGTTTTTCATAATGTGCCTTTAATTATGACTTAATTATGGCTGGGTTAAGCTGCCACAAACATAAGCTCAAGAGATACACAGCAAACATAATTGAAAGAAAACATATATATATATGAGAGAGACATGCTGCATGGTTCGCTGTCAGACCATATGCTTTCATGATTCAAGCTCCAAATACCACACAATTAACTACAATTGCCCTAGATCTGCTCTCCAGTCGGTTAGGGGATACATTCATGAAGAAAACAGGTGAAAACAGCCATTAAACACTTCATTCACACACACACACACACACACACAAAAGCAATGTGTTTCCCATCCACTAAACCAACTGCATATGCTCAGAAAAGATCCCAACCCAGCATCTGAAACCAATGGGATTGGGGCTAGTTGTCACATAGGGATTCAAAAGGCCATAAATAAATGGCTTTAAACACTAAACACTTTTTATCTTAACTTCCCAATATTCACACTTATTAAACTAAATTAAGATGAATAGTAACACTAATGTATTTCTAAGGTTACAATTCAGTTTAAGGTGTCCTTCTTAGGGTATAACTATACATTAATTAACGAGTAATATTAATTAGCTGCATTGACTTTACTGGATAGTTAGGGTTAGGGCTTGGTTTAGGGTTACTTGCATGTAATTCTGCATAATTATTATTATACTAAGAACATGTAACTTAACAATGTCACCTACAGTAAATGTCAAATAAAGTGTTATCTCTGCTTTTCAGAAATTAAATCAAAACTAAGCAACAGTTATAGGCTTACTGTTTTTTTATGAAGCTGCTGTGAATTTGTATTGTTTAAATATTTTATAATTTATGGTAATTAATTAATGTAACAAACGGACACCATACAATTACACTGACATGCAATTTGCTGTTGATCAAAACAGTTAATTGATAATTTTGTATGTTAGTTTTTACTTGTTTGCACGTAATTGTGTTTGTGGCTTATTGTTTCGACATTTAATAGTTTCTTTATATTTCCAACAGCTATTTTTATCAATTCAGTGTCAGCAACCATAAAGTTGCCAATGTGACAACGCTATAAAGGTAAACGAAACTCTTCTTAAATTGCCCATACCAAAGACTGACCTGCCGTATAAACTAAACTATTCGCGAGAAACACTCACTCTTGGTGGCTCTTACCTGCAGGTGTTTGAATAACGTTGTGATTTGCGTGATGTGAAGCGTCAGGCAGCGCGAGACACAGCGCGCACTTTCAATCTTCTCCAATGTTTCCGCTTCTTCGGGTCGGCGCGCAACGCTTGCTTCAAAAACACAGCAGATCAGAAAGCAGCAGACCTTCCTCATAAAAATCATCTTCAACGAGGACGTTCATGTAAATGTAAGTTGACGGTGGTGCAGTTGAATGCAATGGATGCGCGTCAGGCTCGTGTTGAATGCTGTGCGCGCTTGGACACTCCCTCTCACGCAAACCTGTCATCTGAACTTAGCATATTCATAGTCTGTAAATCTTGTGTTTAGACCTATAAACGAATTTAAACCATGTTTTAACGAGTAAACTATCAAGAGTCTGAAACTTCCGGCACTTTATGGTTTATTCATCACAGTAAAAGATCGAAAAGCTATGTATAAATGATTTCAGAAAAGTTATGAAAATAGCATGGAAGTAATGGCAGAATAAAATCTTCCCTGCTAAAGACAACTAAAATATAGAAACCATCACAGAAATTCTAATTGTTTCTACTACAAATACACATACAAATTACAAACATTACAAAACATCAAGTTTCCAGATTGTTTTGGGACATATTCAATTGGGATTTAGTGGTTTTAACAAACCATAGAAGGCGACCAATTACCATTAGAAACAGTTTCAGTTTCTATTAAAACCAGAACAATTTCCATTATAACCAGGAAAACCAATGCAAATTCTGACGGTTTCTGTTTCCATGTTAGATTCAGCCTCAGTATTTTTCTATCCACAAGGATCTGAACGGAATTTTTTGTAACATCATTGCAATACCAGCGCCATCTTTTGATCGAATAAAGTATAACTACTACAAGAGAAAGAATCCAGCCAAAAACTCAACTCTCAGGACCTAAATATCGACCTTCCTCTAAGTTTAGGTCTATATCTAAACAAACACTCATGAACTAACCAATCGAGATCTTTATTTTCACAAGAAAATTAAAGAGGTTTTGTGTGGAACTAAACTATGCTCTTCACAAGGAGAAATGAGCACTTTAGAGTGTTTATTTGTATTTAAAATTTTATTTGATTATTATTCTTATATTTTCGTCTACAAGAGTATATTATGAATCAGTCTAATTAGGTTTGGGGTAGATTTGGAGCCTGTAGACTATGACACACACATGCTGTTTACATCAGAGTGAGGTCACACATTGATCATTTTGTTAATGTTTATCAAAACTGATTCCAAAGTCACATTTATCACCTGGTATAAACAGATGCTAGACTGCATTTGAAATAAAACTAGTTATCTTTTGCATGACAGGGTCTCTAATGAGAAAGAAAGATGCTGACTCCGATTTGGATTTTTTTAACCGCAAACATTTTGTGTGTCTCTGGGACAAGTTTAGTTCATGTTCCCTGTGACGACAAGACTGTGGAGAAGTTGTCCAGACTGGCCGTCACGTACTTAAACGAGGACAGACAAACAGGTTACAAATTTGCCCTTAATAGAATCACCAACGTCCAGGCGCATCAACAGGTTGGTAAACAGTGCTGTCATTTGTCACTTTCCAACAGTGGAAAAGCAACCACACCGTTCATAGATATACTCATATTATTCAATTAATTGTTTTTTACAGATTCGAAGCTAGGCTATATATGAATTTGTAATCTCTGCAAGAACCTGTTTATTTAATAGGTCCTCTTTCCTATTCTGCAGGGTCCAGCTGGAAAGGTCTATTATCTTGATTTAGATGTCCTTGAGACGAAGTGCCACGTCCTCAGTCCCAAATCATGGAAGAAGTGTGCTATTAGACCTTTCATGGAAACAGTAAGTCTTCCATCTTCTTGATTATTTACTGCTATTGCACATCTTGAAGTTTGGATTGAATACATGGCCTCTGGTCAACAGCGTAGTAGTCTTGTTTACTTCTGTTAAAAAAATCCAACTGGTAAATTCACAAATATTGACCAAAGGTTTAAGATTAACCAGCAAGACATTTTACATTTGACAGTTTTTTCACTGCATGTATTTCTATTATGACCATTTAACGGATGCAAATCTTGATCTCAGACTAATATGTCTAGCTTTGTGTAATGTATTACTGCACTTTAAAATCTGTGCTTTGCATTGTAAAAAAAAAGGTTAGTGATGGTGGCAAAAAGTGACATAAGCATGGCTTTTTTTTAAAATGAGCCACATAAGAAAAACTTGCATTGATAGTGATATATTATGACTAAGCTAACTTCTAACTCATATTAATCCTTGAAATAACTCAGTGCAGATGTTTCAAAGAATTTGCTTTTAATATGTCTAGAAAAGAGTAAGAAAAATTGGTGTTTAAGGTTGGTTTATGGACAATTTATGTGTTTCCTGTGTTGTAGCAAATCTCTGGAAACTGTAACACCACAGTGCTCCACACACCAGAGGGCTTCTCTTACCTCTACAGCTATGACTGCACACTCGTACCAGGTCAACCACTTTTATTTTTTTCTGCACACAACATTTTTAATAACTATATTTAATAACTTTAATAAAAAAGAAATGTCCATGAGATGTCATGCATCTCAAATTCAGTAAACAGCTCACACGTGCATCAAAGAACATGACAGAGCAGGAAATGTCAAACTATGCCTTTAAATATACTAAGTCTTTAACAAAAGATTCTTAATATGTGTTTTATCCATAAGTGTCTCATTTACTTCTCGGAAGTGACATGACTCAAGTGGACAGACGTAATTATTTTCATTATCTTTTATTATAATATACTTCATGGACTAGTTGGTTCAGCTCTTAAGTGGAGCCTCAAATCTACTAGTCTAACATTTTTTAACAGTAAAATTATATTTTTTGTTGAAAGATGCTTATCATAATCTAATTATATTATAAAAAGGCCCGTATTATTAATATGCATGTATGCCTTAAATTTTATTTACTGCTTAATAGTGATTACCAATTCTGTTGAATAGAATTTATTGGCAAACAAGGTTTGATGTCTTGGTTTTGTCAGATAAACTTAACTAACTAATTTACTGCAATGCTTCACTGTTTTATCAAATGCAACTTCCATTTTTTATTTAATCTTACTCACTTTAAGAAGTGCTCTCTCTTCTTTCTTTACCCAAGACCCTCCAGAGAAGCTACGCTTGACGTGTCCGGACTGTCCTCTGCTACTGCCAGTCGACAGTAATGAAGCTATCACTGCAGCTCGGATATCCCTCCTTAAATACAACAGACAGAGCACGTTCCCTGTTAGCCTGACAGTGAACACCATCACCAGAGCCTCCCATCAGGTCACAAAAGATAATAATCTTTTTTTAACAATTTCATCAGTTTTTCACAATTTATTTAACTGGGGTGTCATTTAGGTTTGCCACAGTACACCATAATACTGGGTTATAATGTTAAATTTTACAAGGGGGAAACATTATGAATAAAACTTATTTGACAACAGTAAATTCTGAATCAGTAGTCTTAAAAAATGTAAAGCATACACTGTAAAAAAACAAAATCTGTAAAATTTACAGTGAATTACTGGCGTCTGTGGTTGCTGGAACTCAACCCTACTGAAAAAAAATTACAGTTAAATACTGTAATTGCATTAACTGATATACCGTTAATATACCAACCTATTACTGATGTCTGTTTTCTACCTTAAAAATACACTGATAACCACCAAATGCAGGTGGTGATGAAAAAGCTAGATGATGAACCAGAGCCCATCACAAGTGCTTTTAAAAACTGAACATATATAGGAGGTGCTCAGTGTCATTCACACAAACACTAAACACCTTCATGGTGAGACTCATTAACTGAAATATGCAATCAACATTTAAGGGTTAGTTTACCCAAATATGAAAACTCTGTTTTTAATTACTCACTCTCATGTCATTCCAAACCCATCAGCCCTTTGTTCATCTTCAGAATGGGATGGGATACCACCTGGGAATTCCAGGTGCTGTAAGCTTTTGGCTTTTCTTGACTACTTTTCTAATACACTGGCCTATAGGGTGGCTGAATAGGGTTTTCGAATACACTGATCTTTAAAAAGCCTGCTCTTTGCCGTAGAGCCTGTTTACGGCCATACCACCCTGGGGGCGCTAGTGAGTTACTGGTATATAGGAAGTGTTTGTCTGCAGTAGGTGAGGAAGGCTTAACATTGCTTTTGGTTTGTGTGTCATTTTTTTGGTTGGAAAACCTATTTTTTTCTGTGTTTGTTTGTAGGGTTTTTTGCCTTTCCTCCCAGCAGCTTGCGCTGTTTGGGGTGGGGTTGTTTTTTCGTTTTTGTTTTATGCTTTGTTTTCTGGACGACTTAAGGATGACTGACACAGGAATGGTGGACGACACATGGTGTGGGAATGAAAATGGACTGGCTCAATGACAACGAGGTGGGAAAGCAAAATGAAGCAAGGAAGGAAAGTGGAAACAAAGTGTATTTAAAAGAAGCAACTGTGACTGTGGACTTTGGACACACAAAGGATGCCAGAGCTGTGGATATCATTAAGGCAGTGGTGGAGCGGATCGGTAAAGGAAGGATTTTAGCGGTAAGATCCAAACAAATTAAGCAATATAAAATAACACTTGAACATGAGAATGACATAGAACTTTAAACTGACGGATTTACAGTAAAACAAGAGAATTGTGAGATAAAAAGACTAAAAAAAGACTTTTTATCAAACACATTTCGGGAGGCGGGGTCGAAGGCAGTTAGATCTCCACCTCCTAATCTTCCTATTATCTCGTTATCCTATGAGAAGCTCCAAATCGCTCTATAAATACCCATAGTTCCCTCCTATCCGCACCATGATCGAAGTATCACTAAGCCAACATGTCTGCCCGCCACAGCTCTTCTGGCTCTGAATCAGAATCCGCTTACGAGTACGCCGTTCATCCCACGGCTTCTGTTGCTTCCCCAACCGCTCAACCAGAATACTCGCCAAGGGAGACCGGAGCCCCCTCCACCAGCCAGCGTGCACGCCGCGCGACCCAAATTCCAGCTCTTCGCCTCCGCAAAAGGCGCCCACCGGCATCTCCCACCCCGTCACGGCCATGCACCTCACCTCCCCCGCCTCTGCTCCCGCTCCTCTGATGTGTCCGCAGGCCATGCCCCACTCCGCCCCGCTGGTCCTTCCCAGCAGCACCTGGCCAGCCGCTCCAGCCGGAGCCTCCCTCAACGTCAGCCATGAACAAGCCATGCAGCCTGGGACTATGCATTTTCTCTCCGCCAGCTATCATGCCGGCCAAAGCTTTCGCCAAAGCACTCCTCGCTAACCCGCTCACCTTTACCACCTCCCGCCCCCCCGTTCACCCTTCAAACTGCCAGCTATGTCGCCTAATGCTCTGGCTCACGAGCCCACTCCGGTGTCTCCTTCTCTCCGCGCACAAATCCTATCAGGTGCAGACATAGATCTTTTCTCTCTCCTCTCTCCTATTAATCCACCCTCTGCAGACCGCCAGGTGGATTGCGGCAAATTAAGCGTCACACAAAAAAATTCTCCCTCAAACCCATCCTGCATTTTGTCATTTCCCGAGTTCATCGTCACGTTTAACCGCTTTTCAAAAATTATATGCTCAGTTTGCCCGCAGCGCAGGCGCGAGCTCAGTGATTATATGGCTTTAATCGCCGAGCTCGCCATGTTATATGGAGGATATCATTTTTACATTTACCATCACCTCTTCGCTAAATGTGCTATTAGAATTGCCCAGTGGAATAAATGTTCAGACTGGGGCATTATTGACCATGAACTTTACAACTGGGTCTTTACCGGCTGCTGCAATATCTCCTGCGCGGTCTGTAGGTCAATATCTCACTCCTCCACCACATGACCTTACGTTAACCTCTCCATCCCACCCTGTCCTGAGTTGTCTCCGCCTAGATCTACCAGTTACTACTACTACACTACTGCCAATTCACCCTGATTTTTGGCAACTTTTTGGTATTAATTATTACGCTTTTTATTTTTCAGTTCACCTCACCTTCGGCCCTAAAATTTTTGACATGCTCTCAGACGCTATTTGCTGGATTCTAATTAATAACTACAATATTCCCCTCATCATGCACCTGATCGACGACTTTTTGATTGTTTCACGCAGAAGCCAACCCCCCCGCAGCCGATCTCGCTAAAGCCCTCAAAGCCTTTTCCAAACTCGCCATCGCCATAGCAGAGGAGAAAACCCTAGGCCCTAGCACAGAGATCGAGTTCCTAGGCATTAATCTCAATTCAGAGGATTTTACAGCTTCCCTACCCACAGAAAAAGTTGACTGCATAATCCTCATTGCATCCAATCTAATCACAAAATCCTCATGCTCTAAACAGGATCTCCCGTGCCATGCGTATCATCCCCCAGGGTTGGCCTTTTATTTCCCATCTCTTGCTCCTCGCCTCATCCGCCCCTAGCTTAGAAGACCTTATTTCTCTCTCCGAATCTTGTCGCCACAAACTCTCTCTATGGATTATGTTCCACAAACAATGGAAGAGGTAGTCTTTTTTTTATTTCGATATCCTCTCCGCCCCCGCCGATATTGAACTTTTTACAGACGCCGCACCCTCCACTGGCTTCAGAGGGATCTAATCAATCTAATCGCTGACTCTCTCTATTGCTTCGCTTTCCAGAAATTCAGAACATTGGCGCCAGATGCAGATACCCAGTCAACTTCAGTTCCTCCGTATTTGCAGCTGATCTTCCCCTAAGCCATCCTCTGAGGGCCCTGCAAGAAGCTTCTATGGACACCATCCTTCAAGCTGTCTCCCAGCGAACCCTCCAGTCATACCTGATGGCCTGGAAAAAGTTTACATTTTTTCATTCTCACTACGGCTTACCAACTTTTCCCTCCTAGCAGTCACCTCTTTTATTTTTTTTTTAAACCTCAGTAATATTCAAGTTAGGTCCATTAAAGGTTATTTGAGCGGAATTCATTTCTTTCATAAAATAATACTTGACTCCCCTGCAGAAAGCCTTTCCAGCGTTCAGATTAACCTGCTGCTTAAAGGCATTCAAAGGTCTCATCCGACCAGCCCAGATAAAAGGCACCTTCTCACCCTAGAGATCTTAACCAAATGCATCGCCATACTCTGACTAGGCTATATTTTCATATTAATAAAACCCTGGATGCCATGTTTTCTCTGGCATTCTTCGGATTCCTAAGATGCTCAGAAATATTTGTACCCCCCCCCCCCACCCGTTTAATCCGAGCATACACCCCACCATCTCCATACACCCCACCATCTCTGACCTCCGCATTTTAGAGAACAAATCCATCACCTCTTCATATACATTTTAAGTTCCAATGCGAAATCAAGCCCTTCCAAACCCTGTCCGCCTACCTGCATTTCAGAAACGCCAGTTTCTGTTTATCAAACGCATTTTGGGAGGAGGGGTTGAAGGCAGTTAGATCTCCACCTCCTAATCTTCTTATTATCTCGTTATCCTATCAGAAGCTCCAAATCGCTCTATAAATACCCATAGTTCCCTCCTATCCGCACCTTGATCGCAGTATCCTTCCTCCTTTCCACCTTCTCCGCCTTCTTCTTCTTTAGGGGGCACTGAGGTTTAGGAACCGGCTGTCCTCTTCCTCCTAAGTCTCCTGTCTTAGCAGCACGCCAAACCAGCTTCGCTTATTTTATGCCTTTGAGCCTGAACTTGTAAAACTGGAAGGTTGGGGAGTTTTCCTAATATCCAAAATTAAAAGAATTTAATTTATATAATTAATTTAATAAGAGGACAGGACAAGGTTAATAAAAGCGCAGTTTCCAAAAGAAGTTGCGGCCCTCCGATACAGCACAAAAATGTAAACGGCAGAAGGTTTGCAGTATTTTCGGGTGATGTACAGCAATCAGGTGAAAATCTGTTGGCTGTGCATGAGCCCGGATCACATTTTTGTCCCAAAGTGCTTTAAATGTGAGGGGAGAGGGCACTTCGCAAGAGGGTGCAATGCAATTTGGTTTTAAATAAATGTGAATGTGCAATGGGGAGCGACGAGGAGGAAGAGGAGGAGGAGGAAGAGCAGCAGGTAAACGGGCAGATGAAAGCTCAATTGGACAAGGAGCAGCAAGCTGATTTGGTAACAGCGGAACATAAACATCAAACCAGAGATAAACTGAGTGGTGCGCAAAAGGACAGTGAGATTCTGACTGAATGCAGGAAAAATGCCTTGGACAAAGTCGGACTTAAGAATCAAAGGAATAAAGAGCAAGCTACAGTACAGGAAAGTGAAAAGGGAAAAGAAAAGCAAATCAAAAAGAAGAAGGAACATTGTAGGTTTGAAAGGAGGATCTGATGAAGGGAAAGACGAAGAAGGATTACAACAAAAAGAAACAGAAGGAGAAACAAGCAATTGGGAAGAAGGAGAAATAATAAAAAAGAAAGACAAAGGAACAGACAAAGGAAGGGGACAATCAAGAGACAGAAATGGAAACATCAGACAGATTTATCAAATGCAGAGACGGTCTCTGTAGTCAAGAAGACGATAATCACTGGAAATCAGGTGTCCCCAACTAAGCAAGCCAGAGGCGACAGCGGCAAGGAACCAAAACCCCATC
>JAUCNO010000460.1:1916532-1927968 GCA_032353835.1 Enteromius viviparus
TGTGTGTGTACAGGTTTTTATATCCTCGTGGGGACCAATTGTCCCCACAAAGATAGGAATACTAGTAAATTTTGACATTTGTTAGGTCCCCATGAGGAAACAAGCTTATAAAACATAAAGACTGAAGTAATTTGAAATTGTAAAAATGCAGCAAGTTTCCTGTAAGGGGTAGGTTTAGGTGTAGTGTCAGTGTAGGGCAACACTACATACAGTCTGTACAGTATAAAAACCATTACGCCTATGGAGAGTCCCCACAAGGATAGCAAACCAGACATAAGTGTGTGTGCTACAGGGAGAACAGAGAAAACAGGAGGGAAATGTTCAGAATGAAACACTGCATACAGTATACTAAAAACTATTGCTATAAATAATGATATAATGCATGTAAAATGACTTAAAAAAAAACTTCAATATGTAAATAAAAATAGTAATTATATACAATGTTTCAAAATGTCCAAGGATGCAATTTATGAGTAAAAAGGGTTGCCTAATATTATTTATGATCTTTTAAGTATAAAATTGTTTTATCTTGATCAGTTAAAGCTGAATAAATTTGTAAATGACCCAGAAGTTCTAAAGTTATAATGAATTTTAGCAAGTGGTGGTTGTGCTGTAGTAAAACACTGAAATCACAGACACACTCATTAGATGGACTCCAGAGTGTCTCATTGTCTACATGCCACTGATTCCTGCCAATTAACAGAGAGACAAGGAACCATGATTCCTGAGAGTCTGCAGCTTCACAGCTCTTCATCAGACAGATTAAACACTAATTAATCTCTGAGATACTCCACCATCACCAGAGACACTCTCAGAGACACACACACAACATGAACACAATCACACACAAAAAAACTGTAAAATTGTCTTAATAGCAATAGTTATTTGATGAATTGTATCCAAAATAATTAAAGGGGTCATATGATGCGATTTCAAGTGTTCTTTCTCCTTGGCGTGTTACAAGCTGTTAGTGCACAGATAAGATCACTGAAGTTACAAAGATTAAAGTCTTAAAACCAAAGAGATATATATTAAATATATATTATTTATAAAGTTATGACTGGTCCACACCTCCCTAGTTTAAACACACCCCCACTTTTCCACAAAGGAAGAAGGCAGAGCTATTCTGTCTGTAGTGTTGCTGCAGGTGCCATGTTCTGGAGACGCTGTGTGTCGTTGTGAAAGTCAAACTATTTTGTTTGTGCTTCCAAAAGAGGACACATATTAGTGCTGTCAAACAATGAATAGCATTTGTATCAAAGTTAAAACCAGGCGACAGAACAAACACTTTATTAATGTTGCTGGTGGAACATTTGCTCATAACTTTGAGAAAATGTTTTCCCTCCAAGCCTCGAGGTGACATGAGAAAGAGACATAAACGCCTCAAATGGCACATGCAACATTAATGACGAGCACAAACCTTTCCTTGCATCAATCCACGGCATTTCACTCTGAATATCAATGGATGAGTGAGAGAAAGTGGGCGAGAGACATCGGCTCTCAGTTGGTAGCTAATCTGCTCTTAATTGCAAACTTAGCTCATTTAACATCTGAAGTGGTGCCAGAGAGCAATCCATCACTATTGGATTCACATCAATCTCGCGCAGGAACCTTTCCAGGACTTTATTGCGTGTTGATGGATTGTTTGGGGGTCAGTTAAGTCACGCTGAGACACTGGACAATAGAAACAGCTTCTAAATGTCAAAGTATCTTCCGCGAAAATGATGGACGGAGCCAATGACTAAAAGCAGAGTTAAATGAGTCCGTGTGGAGACGTTAAGATCGATCCGTCCAGCACAGCTTCATCCATCAAAGTCCTGCTGACGCCAAACATCTGCTTCAACTCTCAGTACCATACCACAGCCAACATATATCTTCAACTTCAGGCATCTTCACTAACAAGCTGTTTACACCGCATAGGATGTATTCTTCCTGAAGTGTTTCTGTCATGTCTTCCTGCTCAACCTATCGTCATCGAGTAACTGAACAAGCGAAATCACATCAAATGAATCAAAATCAAGTGAGTTTATGTTTAAAACAAGAACAAATGGGATGAGAGAAGTAAACTGGTTTTGCTTTCTGATCCTACTGACAGATATCTGTCCTTGATTTAGTTTTTTTTGGGGATTGGTTCACCTAAAAATGAATGGCTCAGCAATGGAAGTGAATAGGTGACGTCAGAATGTTTGCTTAAAACACAACAATAACCGACAGCAATCCAGAATTAAGATGATTTTAACGTAAATAATATTTCTTCTCCAGTGAAAAGGTGTTCTGGTTTGAAACAGGAGAAAATCTGCTCAGATCAAAACAGTCCAGAACAGCTCTAAACTGAAACGTGTCTGGATTTTGATGTGCATGACAGAAGATGTGTTTTTTTCCACTGAAGGAAGAGTTATTATAGATTATAGATTCATATTTGAGTTAAAATCATCTTACCGCTGGATTAGTCTGTTAACTGATGGACTGGAGTGCTGTGGATTATTCTGATGTTTTTATCAGACTTTCATTCTGACGGCACCCATTAACTTCCATTACTGAGACACTGATGCTATTTTTTCCAAATCTGATGAAGAGACTGATCAAGATGAGCTGAGGGCGAGCAGATTTTCAGTGCACTTCTATTTGACTCTTTAATGGAGTCAGTGTCACTAAACCTGGAGGTGGAGTGTGTGATATCTCGTCGTCTCTCGACACACAGTACTCTGCTCAGTAATGAGTGTGCTGTTTGAGCGTTAAGAGGTTAGCTCAAGTGTCTGAGGACCTTCAGGAAGGTGGAGAAGCTCTTAGCAGCAGGTCAAAACATACTTCTGAAGAGTCAGACATGAGGAGATTCAGCTCAGTTTAACAGCACAGACACAGAACAAAGACCTGTATCTCTACAATATTCATACAATCAAGAGCATGTATTATGTGTATTTATTTATATACTGTGCACAGTGGTCCAAAAAAAGTGCTTCATGTTCCCAGAAAATATTTTAAAGGCATTTATAAATATTTGTTTTTATTTTATGTTATTTTATTACGGTAATTTTGTTTTATGGTAAGAATTGTTTCTTATAAAAGTAAGGCTATAATGCAAAATCATAATGTTTCTTAAAAATAGTCTTTTTTAAATTAAATATGTGAAAGACATTTGTTCTTTAAATATTTAATATTTATTAATTTGCTGGTAATATTCTCAGTTTGATAAATGATCATTATGGGCTGATAGTATGTCATTAGTTCTCTAAAGCTGTTGTGGAGCAGATCATCCTCCCTTCACTATGGACTCTCACAATAAAGCTGTTTTCTTCGAGATCTGGCAACAGCAGCGCATTAGTCATGTTGGATATTAACCAAAGCTGGTTAATATCCTGTCAGATCAAGGCCAGGCTGGTTAATAGCCATGTCAACTACGAATCCTATTAACCCCTGACTGACAAATAGTACTAGTTAAGGCCTGGAAGGAAACGCTCGGCTACATTATAAATGAAACCAAGCAGCGCGGCCAAGTCATGACCCCTGTGACCCTGGACTTTCTGGTCACATGACATGAAAACAAATAAAAGCTTTCATGGTTTAACTAAATGCTTTATTTGCATTGTTTTTGTTTTTATTATATATATTAAAAATATAATATATTATATAAAGTAGTTATTCATATAATAATATTTAGATTTATTTCATATTTATTTTCATTTAACATTTAATCTTACATAAAATATACAAAATTAATACAATTTTGATATAATAAAATTATTTAATATTAAATTATTAATATAGTTCAACATGGCATTTATTAATATTATTTTATTTTAATTAGAATTATAAACATTATATACACCTGCTTGATATTTATTTATAATAATCATAATTTATAATATTATATTAAATTATTTACACATTTTATTAATTATTTTATTAATAATTCACAAATCCCAGTCTGGGAACCCCTGATCAAGAGCATCTACATGCCTGCTATATTTTACATCTGAAATATGTTTCTGTTCATGCATAGCCTATGTGAAAACCATACATCATGTGATTATGTAAATATGCATGTATGCATATGCAGCTTAGCTAAAGATGAATAAGTTTGACTGTTCCAGACCATCAGCACAAACACACAGATCCTCTGATAACTGATTTACTCTCATCAGAATCAAGTGTTAAACCCTCATCAATCACACACACACACACACACACACACACTCACTCCCAGTGTATTCATGTAGCTCTGACTTCTAAACACTGCTCAGTTGAGAGATCTTAGCTGGATTACACAGGACTAATGGCAGAAACCAGGCTAATCTGTGTAATACGTACACTGACTAAAGAGTTCAGAATTAATCTGCCATCATCACGGAGCAAACTCAACACACAATGACAAGTAAAGACTCACTAAGAGAACACACACACAGATTTATAGACTATGGACTCTGAAAAGCTTGTGTACAGTGTTCAGTGTGATCAGATTAAAACAATAAGCATTTATGAAGCATAATGATAAACTGTTTTCACAAAATCACTCATTTTTGTTTGTTTGTTTTTTTTAAATTGAGATTTATTGTACAAGTGATGTCTGCTTTGTCAGGACAATATTTGTCTGAAATAAAACTATTTGAAAATTTTGAGAAAATCAACTTTAAAGTTCATTAAATTAAGTTCTAAGTAGTGCATATTACTAATCAATGATGTTTTGATATATTTACGATAGGACATTTACTACATATCTTCATGGAACAAAATCTTTGCTTAATATCCTAATGATTTTTGTCATAAAAGAAAAATATATTGAGAATATAAAACGTCTCGAGTTATAAGCATGCAAACTTAGGAAAAAAGAGTGTTTTGGCACTACTGACAGGTATGCTTTTGCAATAGTTTGGATAAACAAGAAATATATTAGATATTACTCTTTATATATCAGCTTTTTGATCACTGAAAACGAAGCCGCACTGAGATCCTCGTATCTGTGGGCTTTAAGAGTGAAAATACCACAATCTACCAGAATCTAAAAGGATATTAAGATATCTTTAATATGTCTTGAGTTATATGCATGCACACTTTTCAAAAGGATTGTTTTTGGCATAGCTCAGTGCGTTCAGTGCAGTTGTTGTGATAGAGTGAAACCAGATAGATTTTTAGTTTCAGCATTATTTGTTCTTCAGACATTCCTCTTTAAATCCAATCAGTATCAGATGAACGCAAAGTTTTGGGGTCTTAAAAATGAAGAAACCAAAATTATTCTAAAATTATATTAATATATCTTTAATACTTCTTGAGTCACATGCAAACAAACTTTAGGGGGAAAAGCTATGAAATTCGTTTTGCCATTTCTGCCCCATTGGCATATAACACAATACATACTGCTGAGGTCTCTGTGAAAAAAACAGTATGATGCTACCAATGTTACCCCTATAAACATTTAGGAAATGATTGTACATTTAAAATGAATAAATGCTTTAAAAATGAGCTTCTGGGGTGTAAACTTTACATTTACTGACAACAAACATAGTTTTTCACCAAATGATGTGATGCACCATAAAATCTAGGTTCAGCTCTCAGAGAAGACACCAACAGAATAGAAATCAAGGCCTATATCAATTCACTTTGGATAAAAGCACATGCCAAATGCAGAAATGGTTTATGCAAAGCCTTCATGCACAATATTTCATTCTTCTGATTGTCTTGGTGAATTATGCGCGGTCTGTGAGAGATGCATGAATTTATCAGCAAATACTTTCTAGTGAAGTTGAACTGAACACACATGAGGTTCAGCTCTTACTAGCAATTATTACATTCATAAAAGCAAAAATGTCAAAATGTCATATATAGATGTTTTCTTACTGTTGCATTTACTGCTGTATTTGTGCAAAGTAGTACATAAAAGTGCTGGAATATATATATATAGACAAGATAGAACTCAGAAGCAAAGTCTAGGTTACGAACGTAACCCACGTTCCCTGAAGGAGGGAACGGAGACGTTACATATGGTATCTCGCATGAGAGACCAACCATCTTCAAATCTTTTGGAGAAGGCCAATGAATATTGGCGTGCAATAACTACAGCCAGGTGCACCTTATCACAGCGTGAGTATAAGAGGGCACGGCTGGATTGCACACGTAGGTTTTCGCTGAGGAGCCAAGTCGGCGTCAGCGCAACCCAGGATCATGGCAGAAAGATGTAACGTCTCCATTCCCTCCTAGACGTTACCCTTTCAGTCGAATCACATATGGGAACAGACCCATGGAAAAGGCCACGACCCTGAGGCTGCGTTACGCGGAGACACTGGTGCCGGCAGGCGGGCAAGCGTGTCAACAGGAGAGTCTGCACGTAACCTTCCCAATGCCCTGGGGGCCAGTTAGGGCCCCGTTGGGATGCCAACTTTTACCTTTTAGTACTTGGTATATAAATTTTTAAAGTTGAAGCATGGGTTGGGGGGGCGGAGACATGCAAAGAGATTAAAACATGAATTTTAAAGGAATGCAATATATCAACAAGATATGGATATAATTGAAAGAAAACACAGCATTCGGGCTGACTGTGGAACATGGATGTTAAGCCATAACCTCTGGTGAAGGAAGTCCAGAGGAGCACAGTCCAGACAAAAAGTCCAGCCAAAGTCTAGGCACTTGGAGATCCCCAACCCCCTTGATGGAGGCCAGAGCAATCAGGTATTTTATCTCGACTGATGCTAAGGGCTCGAAAGGAGCTTGCCGCAGGCCGGTTAGGGCAAACGACAAGGTCCCAAGAGGGTACCGAGGGCGGTCTGGGGGGATTTACTTGACGCGCACCTTTAAGGAACCTAACGATAAGTTGGTGCTTACTTACGGACTGGCCGTCCACTGCATCATGGTATGCTGCAATGGCAGCAACATACACCTTAATAGTTGAAGGGGACAGCCTGCGCTCCAACTTTTTATGCAGGAAGGCATAAGGAGCACCAGTCGACGACAGTCAGACCCCATATCTGAGCATAGGCCTGCCTTGTTGAGGGGGCCTTAGACTGAGAGATTGTGTTGATCACGGCTGCTGGCAAGCTGGAGAGGTCTGCTGCATCCCGCCCAGGAACCAGACGTGCAAGTTCCAGAAGTCGGGGTGCAGGTGCCAGATTGTGCCCATCCCTTGAGAGAGAAGGTCTCTCCTCAAGGGGATCTTCCAGGGAGGGACTGCCGCAAGGAGCATTAGGTTGGAAAATCAGGTCGGGGAGGGCCAGTACGGCACTACCAACAGAACCTGCTCCTCGTCCTCCCTGATCTTGCAGAGGGTTTGTGCAAGGAGGCTCACTGGGGGAAAGGCGTACTTGGACTCCGGAGGTCAGCTGTGTGCCAGTGCATCCCTGCCGAGGGGCGCCTCGTCCAGGGAATAGCACAGGCAACAATGGGTCGACTCGGGGGAAGTAAAGAGGTCTATCTCTGCTTCGTTGAAGTGACTCCAGATCAGCTGGACCATCTGGGGGTGGAGTCGCCATTCTCCAGGGTGGGTGAACTGCCGTGAAAGCTGGTCGGCTGCCCGGTTGAGTATCCCCGGAATATAAACAGCGCGCAGCAATTTCAGCCGCGTGTGACTCAACAGGAGCAGATGGCGGGCGGGTTGCGTCATCTTCCCGGCCCAAGCATGAGAGACAGCGATCGTGTCCGTCTGAAGAGGTGAGGAAACTGCCGCACTCAGAAACGCACGGTCGCATAGACATTCTGGAGAATGGCTATGAAACCGTGATGAAATTGCTCTTTTTTGACGCCCGTTTGGTGCTTTTAGTCACACATAAAATATTCTAATTAAATATACCTGCATGAACCATTGGCAAGCTTAAAGAAATAAATGGTAACACACTGGTAGTCCACTTTAGACATTATTTGCTCTATATGTAACTATGTCTAAAAAGCAGTCATTAGACTATTAAAAGACTGTCAGCTTAATAGCTGCTAGCACCTATTTTGCTGCTCTCCCAACAGACATTCTAGCAAGTTATTACATTTCATGAAAATTATTATTATTTCCTTTCTTTAAAATAATGTGCACACACAGGTGTATCATACACACTAAGAACAGGAACTGGTAGTGAGAAAGTAAATTGGGTCACTTTCAGTTTCATGTTAATTTTAAGTACCACAACCTGTCAGGTGCTGTCTTTGGTCTTGGTTTTAGCACAGGCCCGTTCATTTAATCCCTCGGTAGAAAGTGCATGCTCAGAGCCGTAGTTTCTGGGGATTTACATAGCTGTCAGGCCGCTGTAGCAGAGCCTGCAGTGAAACAGGAGTGTCAGAGCAGGAGATTACAGCACACACACACACACACGCTTTCCCACAGCAATAGCTGAAGGGTGAAGCTGTGCTGGGCATGTCAACTTCGGTTATCCATCCTTTCTCTACTGATGCTACTGGCAGAGTGCAGTTCCAGCCCAGGGTTGAGGTGCTTCTGCAGGGTCGTGAGGCTTTTTGAGCTGTTTGGAGTAAAACAATATCATGTCAATAATTCTCATGTCAAATAATTGTCAAATAAATGTCTGCTAACTGTAGACTATGTAGATCTTGCGTCCACTTCTGTCTAAATTTACACTAAATGTGTTTATCTAAACAGGCAGTGATGTAAAATCCATAGGTGGGGCTAAACAGGCAGTGATGTAGAAGCAGGCATTGATGATCTTCTGTGGAGGCAAAGCTTATCCACATTATTACACCATAGAGTAAAACATTCTACAAGTTGTCTTTCATTGTAACATATGATTCATATGTTTTATTATCATTCAGCTTTACCCATGTTATTAGAACCATGTTATACACAGTGTGCTTTAAATAATCTTTGAAATCTTAGAATCTGTTGAAGGCTCAAGACTTTTTAGACTGTACCTACAATCAGTGTACAGTTTTGTACGATTATTATAGTCGTATTGAATTCTGAATTAAATATTTGTTAACAACTTCTCTCTTGTTTGCAGGGAATCAGCAGCCTCTTCAGCTCTCTGAAGGTGGTGCGTTTGTTACGTCTCGGCCGTGTGGCCCGTAAGCTGGATCATTACATTGAATACGGTGCGGCGGTGCTGGTGTTGTTGGTCTGTGTGTTCGGCCTGGCTGCCCACTGGCTGGCCTGCATCTGGTATAGCATCGGTGACTATGAGGTCATAGATGAAGCAAACAACTTGCTCCGTAGAACTAGCTGGCTTTATCTTCTGGGAGAAGCTGCCGGCACACCATATCGCTTCAATGTCAGTGGCACGGAAATGTGGGAAGGGGGTCCCAATAAAGACTCGGTCTACATCACATCATTGTACTTCACCATGACCAGCCTGACCAGCATCGGCTTCGGGAACATCGCTCCCACCACAGATGCTGAGAAGATCTTCGCTGTGGCCATGATGATGATTGGCTGTGAGTAAAATACATACTACAATACCTGTATGTTTTATAACAAGAAAGACTAATTAAAGAATATGAATCAATTTCCTCAAATAACAAAAGTCAGAAAAAGATCAATTATAGTTCAGAAAAATCCCTGAAAAGATGTTTTCCTTAAAAACTCTAAGTTTGGTAGATGTTTAGTTTAGGTACTGGGTAGGATTAGGGATGTAAAATATTGTGATGCAGAATAAGTACTAATAAACAGCCAATACGTTAATAATAGGCATGCTAACAAGTAAAGTGTCAGTGTTGGTATTCCATCTTGTACAGTATATTGTAGGCTTTTTGGATTCTACCTAAATGTTTGTGCGAGTCTCTGAGGTCACCGTTTGTTTTTGTAAAATTTTTGTGTGAGCAAATCTGCTCAGTGAGAGTGAGAGTTTGCAATAGTGTGTGCAGGCAGAGTTTGGGTCTCTGTGGCTTTGCCCCGCTTGAGGCGTGAGTGATGCTGCTGGCCGCCTGAGGGTGACGGTGATGTGAAGTGTCAGAAAAGTGGGGGTAGACTGACAGAAAGACAGAAGATCACAGTGTGATACTGCTGATGCACAGGAAACACAACAGGCACGCATTCAGTTAGTGTGACAGCGGTTTAGCCACACATACACACACAAAGAAGATGATATTACACTACAGTTTAAGAAAAAGAAGCCTTTGCATTACAATGAGAAGGGGAAGGTCATTTGTTCTTTATGCTATAGCTCTCTATATAAATATAAATTATGGAATGAAATGTGAACAAACAAAATAATAAACAGATTAATAAATCAATTAAATAGCAGTGGTCAGTGTATTTTTCTGGGCTGCTGTGTATGAATGATGGGATAGTCAGTCTGTAAATGGGAGCAGCAAAATTAGGAATTAAGTAAGGCCACAGAAAAAGTTAGTCCTCTTAGTTTTTTGTGCATTACAGAGCATTGCGTATTTTCTTTTGCAAAGCATGTTTTATAAAATATAAACTGTCTAAAAGCAGATTTTTTTGCTTCTGGTGTTTGAGTGTCAGCTTTTTAGAAACTGTGTGACAAGTAAAGATGTGTGTCAGCAGTTTTAAAAAAAAAATGTAAATGGCATTTGAAAATACTTAAAATCTATGGTAAAGGTAAATCAATAATTCCAAAATAATTAAATTCATTAAAATAGTTAAACAATGTAGTGCACATTCAAGATATGTGAGTATATGTTCATACTTTGTCCTGCATGATTTTGCCATTTGAGACTTTTTGAACCCTCATTTACAAACCATTGGCAAAACTGGAAAGGTTTTTTGACATTTGGTCAGTCAGCAGTATGAATAAACCTGCTTAGTATCTGTTAACACTTTGTTGTGATGCCCCCTTTAACAAACATTTTACTGACTAAGTACAGTAACTTCCAAATCTCACCATGAACAACTACGACCTTTCCTAAATATGTTGCTTATTAATATTTAGTTTGGTAGTTAGTAAGTTTTAGGTATTGGGTAGTATTAGGGAAGTTAAATATGGTCATGCAGAATAAGTAGTTTATAAGCACTAATAAACAGCCAATATTGGATTAGATTACATTCAACTTTATTGTCATTACACATGTACAGTACAAGTACTGGGCCACGAAATGCAGTTTAGGTCTAACCAGGAGTTCAATAAGCAGCAAGTGCTGGATAAAGGTATAAGTTATAAGTGCGCTTATAACTGAGGAGGATATGTATAAGAACAAACTAGATAATATTTACAGATGGATGTACAGTAATATGAACATATGTTAATAATAGGTAAGCTAACAAGCAACAGTTAATAATAAGAATTGGTACCTAAACTATTACGTTCATTATCTGTCTCATGTCATTGTCATTGTTTGTTTTGGTTCTAGTCATGTGTTCCTAGTTTGATTTCCCCATGTGTATGCCCATATATGTTTTTTCCTGTGTTAGTGTGATATTAGTTGATTGTTTCCCCAGCTGTGTCTCGTCAAGTCATTAGTCCTCAGTGTTCAAATACCCTGGGTGTTTCTCAATGTCAAGGAAGGATCCTCGGAAGCCAGAATTTCGAGGATGCTACGTCATCGACATCCGTCGAA
>JAUCNO010000460.1:1936975-1947484 GCA_032353835.1 Enteromius viviparus
TAAAAAAAAAAAAAGTGGATGCATAAGTCTTTAGTCGTTTTTAGCCTCATGAGACGCACAAAGGCAAAAAAAACAAAGACAAGATAACAAGAGAAAGAAACAAAGGAGCAAACTATATGAACATTTATTTGGATTTCTTTTAAGTTTTGAGAGACTAGTGTTTACGTGTACAGTATTGTTAACAGTCGCATCCTCACATCGGAAATTATGGGTCGCTCCCAGAAGTCATCACTGGGCGTTTTTATTGTAAATGGCACATTCACTGATAGTTTCCTCATCCTCCAGTTCACACGCTTTCCGTCTTTTCCGTCTTCAGATTACTGTTGTAAATGGCATTTGTAAATAATAATATTTCATTTTCCTTTTCCTTCTGCACCAAACTTTGCACATGTGGGGTATGGAAATGTAAATTTTAATAAGAAATACATTGCCATTTTTAATATTGCATTGCAAATTAAATTTTGCTACACATATGTTTCCATATTCTGCCTCAGCCTTTGCTCAGCCTATTCTACCTTTCGCAGCTACCCCTCATTTCTATTATTCTCCTTCTCAAGCTGCATACCCTCTACCCCTTAACCATCTGACTCTGCCAGCCAGCCTTTTCAGCCTCCCTTCTTCTTCCCGCTTAAGCCTTAACACTCCAATATTCTGCTCTACTTTCAAACTATAGCTAAGTTCTTCTTTGACCTCGCTCCATCTATATTTTTCGCCCTAGCCTCTCCTGGCCTTGTATGCCCTTGCCTCCTTTGGCCTTTCCCGCATACCTTATTCATTGCATCCTGTTTCTGACAAGCAAATTTGGAGGGCATGTTTGGTGCTGTCTTTTAAGTTTCCTCCTAGGGCTAGATCGCCTAGGGCTCTGAGGCCGCCAAACATGCTAATCTTTTTGGTGAATTACTGAGGAAGTGGGAACTTGTGAAACCTTGCTATTAAGAGCTACAAATGGCATGGACATAGTGAGGCTGTAATAGTAGGGCGATTCTTCAACTACGGGCACTTTTGGCCTTGTGAACTTGTGGACTTGTGAATTTCAGTAAATATAGAATTAAGATTTAATATGTAATTAATACATTAACATTGTATATTTTAATAAATAAATTGCACATATGTAGCTTTACAGTCTATGAACTGCACCTGTAAGCATAAATGTAATTTATGCATTAAGGCAATTATTTTTTTTTAACTGGTAGCATAACTGGAAGTGGCAGGTTTGCCAATCAGGTACAGTAACTCCGCAAATATGCAAATTAGAATGTAAACCTGGGGTTTAGGAATGTGCGGTGTGAAACTTCTGTTAATGAATACCCAGGATTAACCGCTAACCACAGGTTTAATATAAGCAGTGCGAAACATTATTACAGATAACCCAAGATTCTGTTTATATAGTAGACTATTTTTGTTGCGGCACTCATGTCTGGTGTAGACACAGACCCTGTGTGTGTTGGTTTTGCTTTGTTTTCACTATCGTTGCCTGTATTACCTTTGTATGTGTGGGGTGGACCTATCAAAATAGGTTTGAAACAAAGTGCCACACTAGTCCTTAAAAGTGAAGTCCTTGCATTTCAGTCGCCCCCATGTGGCTGGTCGCAGTATTAGTCCTCGCCATGTAATATAAATAAATAATAAAATTCCATTTTAAATGTTTTGTTTTAAAAATCAGGGCTGGCCCCAACCAATTCGGCGCCCTAGGCAAGATTTCAGGTGACGCACCTTTGCATCATAGTTAATTCTACTGCTGAATAGTATGTCTTGTACACTATTGTTTACTATTTTATTTAAATAGAGCAATTGCATATTCATAATACTTATAAATTAAAGAAACAAATTCAAAAACATTAACTGAACATACTATGACATCTGGCTGCTGTTCATTAGGACGTGGACGAATAAGAGTTAAGCTAATATATTATACTTTTACCTAACCGCTAGCCAATAGGGTACTAGCAACTGCACGCTAATTCAATTGAGCCTTTAATGTAGTTATCACTCGCGACCTAATTCCGCATGTTAAATAAGCGGCAATTTTAACAACTCACTCCCCAAACACACTTCTCTGCACGACGGTAACTGTTTAACTGTTATATAACAGGGCTGCAAATTAACCAAACAAACTTGAACATAACTCAAACAACATCACTAATACAAAAACCCTACTGTCTTGCTTAAATTACACAAAAATAGCAGCAAAAATACCTCTAAAGAAATACCCATAATGCACCAGGCTGCCAGCGCTGACTGAAGTCCATGGTCACGTCTTTTTTTTTCTTCTTATCAGTGCAAAAGACACTTAAATACTCTGTTTACTATGGCCACACAAATAAATGTTATACACCTTTCGAATCTCATAGGTGTCTACTTTTTTTGAGTTCACTCTCAGTGAAAATAAGGAAAATAAAGAGTGTTCGCATTTTTTCTTTTCTAATTCCGTGGCAGTTTTTAGAAACGCATCACTTAAATGAACTAAAATCTCAGCGAAAACATGACACAGAGACATGAGACACATATCTATAGAAAGCTTGAAGTGTCTTCCTCAATTTCTGGCGCCCCCTGGACGTACAGCGCCCTTAGCATTTGCCTATACTGCCTATGCCACGGGCCGGCCCTGCGTAACACACATGGACTGCATACGCACTGCATACGGAGTATGTGTGAAACAGGCGTCAGTTTCATCTTGACCATTTTGGACACCTTTGATTTTGAATGTTGTTCAATTGAGAGCCTAATTTTCACACATTATATAGTGAGCAGTGTTGGGCAATTACTTCCAAATTGCAATACTACATACATTACAGTATTACTGTCTCTGAATTGTAATGCACTGCACTACTTTTGCATTACTTTCATAAAAAAAAACACATTGTCAAGGTATCTGAGAAGCTAACATAAAAGTCACATTTTGGAACCTTTTTTAAACTTTGCTACAGTATACTGTAAGTTGCAGTGGTGCTACTGCAAAGTTTCATTATGTGGTGCCATTTCTATATTAATGAGAAACATCAAACAGCATAAAAGTAATTTATCGACTTTATATACAAACACGATTGTCCCTGTGTTTAAATGTAGTTTTAGGCCTGATGAAAAAGTGACAATCGTAAAATCATTTACGTGAAACTGCAGAAATATGGGGCATGAATGATCCAGTTAGAATACACCAACCACCAATATTTACTACGGTTGGTTTGCTTTAGTAAAACTTTGAGGAACCATTGTGTTTTCTGGTAGTGGACTTTACAAGTAGCTTTTACATGTGATTTTTTGTACTTTGTAGTAGGTTAGTTGGTTACACTTTATTTATAGCTCACTATAGGCGCTTAAATTTAAAAATATATATATTTATAAATAATTAATTTGCAACTACATGTCTACTAACTCTTAGAGTGTTAGGCTTGGGTTAGGGTTTCTAGAATAAGTTGACATACTTGCAAAGATTTTAGTCAGTATGTTGTACATTGTGGAGCCATAAAAATAAAGTGTTAGAAGATATTAAAACAACAGTCTACTAATTCTCTAATGACTGCTAGTTGACATGAGGTTGCAAAGTTACTTACTGTTTGTAGAAAATCAAGAGAATAATGTGTTATTGGTTATTTTACACTTTGCCTCTGTAGTGTATGGGTGTTTTTATTTTTACAACTTCCAAAGCATAATATAATTTTTAAATAACTACATTTCATTAAATCATCTTATTTCTTGTTTCTTGAAATCACTGACTATTTTCAATAGACCTTTTGCATCAGAATCCCACATCAAACTGAATGATCTTGGACTGATTCAAGAGCAGCTTTTCTCAGGTTTTCTCAACTCAGTAATTCATTAATTCGGTTAGAGCAAGTCTCCAGTTGGCAGTTCACTGTATTGTTCATGCTTGTCTCAAAATGTGCCAAAACCACAGAGATCCTTAAACCTTGAGTGCACATATGCAATTGAAAATAAATTATTAATGCCAAATCAGTATGACTATTATAAATGAATATCGTATCATTGAAACACTTTTCAAATCTCTTTAAATTTACCTCTCTAAAAAGGGAAAATGCAGCAAATCCCAGATACAATATATACTAGCTTCAAAGGGAAAGTTTTCCCCCAAAGAGTTAAAAATCAAAATGCAAGTGACATTATAGTTCAAAACGTTTGTCAAAAGCCATTTGTGTTGTTGTAAAAAACCCAGAACTCAGCAAGAGTTTTCTATATAGACCACAAGCCTGTGGTGTTTTGTGTTGGTACAATGAATGCAAATAGAAAAGTTATCCAAAATGTTATTAAAATCAGAGTCTATATAATTGTTGCATAATTGATGCATTATTAAAACTAGAAGTGGACCGTTAAATTTATATTGGTTCAACCAGAAACATATTTCAGTTCCTTTTGACAGAATTGTTCATATGACAGATTTAGCTTTCATTTTTATCTTCTAACCAGCTGTGGTTTTACCTCATGATTGATTTTCATTTCCACATAGTTAAGAAAAGTATGTGGTAAAAACAGTCTTAATATTAATCGAAAGATTTCGTGAGTGATTTCCTGATAAATGGAATTTGTCCTTGGAATTGTCCTCTGTTGATAAAACACACACACACACACACACACACAATGAATTTCTGTGTGGCTCAGTGTTGGTTTGGACTTTTTATTATGGGCAAAAAAATGTCTTAATTTCCAGCAATATCATCAACTTGATTGTACAGACACTACTTAAACTGAATTCAACTGGTTGATGACATCCTATGAGTCCTACTGTATGTCTTGAACACATGCTGTCATCATAGGTGTGTTAGTGTGTTCTCTTTTAGACTCGATGTAGTTTACAGTCTCTGGCTGTGATAAACACTTGCTTTTGTCCCAGTGACAGGCCTTCCTCTCAGTCATCTATGTGATGAGTGATCAGTGTCCACAAACAAAGCCATTCTTTCAGACTGTGACACTCAAATACAATACATTTCTAGAAATAACCACTGATGAGGTTATATGCTGAGAGACAGGCAGGTGTGACTGCAGAAAGACGCAGTCACACTGAATTTTAGATAAAATGCTTCTAAAATGCAAATACATGTAATATTCTTAAAGTACTCCAATGCGGAAAGTAAATTTATAGCTCATTTCCATTTATTTATTTCAGCTATAAAAGGTCACTCCAATATTAAACTGGCTACACCAAACTTGAATTTGGCAATACAGAGACATTCAATCAAGCTTGTGTTTGCAAGATTCAAGTGTTTATTGTCATGTGTACAGTGAGGAAAACTGAATTTTAAGACAAGTGAAAAATATATAAAAAAGTGGGGGGAAAATGGAACATGCATACACATAAATAAGAATAAACATAATAAAGAGCAGGAATAGAAATAGGAATAGATATAGACATACATCAGTATGTCCAAGTGTGTAATACCGATTGTGCAAACCAACAGTATGGTGATTTCTGTCTTCCCGCATTTGCATGCATATAAATTACAGTCAATGGAATGAAAAGTGTAGTTCACAAACATGAAGGTCAGCACACTTGCTTTTGCTATCACCACAGACAAATTCTGACAAATTTTTGGATTCATGAAAACAATCATATTTTCAAAATGTTATAAATAAATAGAAATACAGATGTTTATGTTGTTCAGATATTTCCTTCTAAATTAAAAAGTTATTTTACTAGATACTTAAAAAAATATTCTGATTGCATACCTTACATTACTAACAAAATCATCCACATTATGGAGGAATATGTTAAGGTGGTCCAACGTTATCTGTTGAAAATACCTGTAAACCAAGTGTTAATTGTGAATTATGGGAATTATTTAATTTACACGAAACAAATAGGTTACTTCCGTAACCAAGGTTCACTGAGATACTGCGTCTGCTAAGACGCTATGTGAAAAACTAATTTTTTCCTTCTAACTGAAGCCTATTTATTATATTTATATATTTTTGAACCCATTTAGAGAGCCTTTGCTTTGAAACAGGTAGCCCTTAGGAGCGGACACCGAAGCAGATAAAGAGCTGGTCAGACCACCTAAAGGCGGCCGATGTCAGACAAACACGCTACACTCCTTAATTTGTACATCATGCAGGCGTAGGTGTTTCGTCATATTCATAGTGCATCCTCCCATGCAAGATGTAATTTTGTCACGTGTTGCACTGTGCCGACCCAGGCTTTTTTAGTGTAAAATAAAGCCACACTTTTGAGTGCCCCTTACCGTGCTCCATAGCTGCAACTGAACAAGCGCGGCAAGCAAAACTTGCGTGTTTGGAACCGATGATCGGAATCGAAAACAAATTTTATAAATGATTCCAATGGCATCGTTATTTTTTTAACGGTTCCAAGTTGGAACCGGCTCTCAATGCCCAACCCCAGTGTTGAGGGGCTATTTGTACATGAAGGTACGCGTCTTTCAGGTCTAGTGAACATCCAGTCTGTCTATATAGGTCTCAGACCACCAATCTCACTTTGGGAATAAAAAGTACTGGCTGTAAAACCCTTTTTCTCTTTCTGCTTGGGGGACAAAATGTGTTGCGCCCCTTTAAGAGCAGTGCTTTCACATCGGTCCGCAGCACATGAGTGGTGCGGCTCGCAACTGAAGTGGTGATGACGTCACTAAACGGTGGCGGCAGTCCTGCAAACTGGAATGGCTTGCCAGGCATTCTGCTCAAGGGAAGGGTTTATTATATCAATCGCTTTGTCTCTATTTAGGGACATATGGCTCATGTGTATGCTTCAAGAGGAACTGCTCTTTGTGAGTTTGTGTGTGCGCTATCACATCGCACTGCATGGGAACTTTTACAGACCCAGTGTTTGCAGCTTTTATATTGTATGTCATACCTGGAGCATTGCGAAGTAGAGGACAGAAATGGAGCAGCTTAAGGGGTTTTCAGGTTGTGGCTAGACTTTTCCCGCTGTCTTTTGCGTTTAGAGGATGGTGCTGTAGATGGCATTTCCGGCGCTATCTAGGCCCGGGGTCCCTGCCTCTGTAACATCCACACCAGGATCCACCCCCACAATCACACTACCATCACAA
Source organism: Enteromius viviparus (assembly GCA_032353835.1). Lineage (NCBI taxonomy): Eukaryota > Metazoa > Chordata > Actinopteri > Cypriniformes > Cyprinidae > Enteromius > Enteromius viviparus. Next base: position 1,943,986 of record JAUCNO010000460.1, read on the forward strand.
TCCCCTGAATACTGATCACCATCACCTGGATTCCCCACCTGACACGCATCCCCAGCACAATCAAGCACCCTTTATAACCACATAACCACACACCAGTCACTGTCCAAGCTCGTCTCTCAAAAGTGGACTCACTCTACTCCCTGTACATACCTTGCTCCTTCCATGTTCCTTCCAGAAAGGTCCCTGATCCACTCCAACATCTCCCAGCTCCAGCGTCCCGTCTTCCTCGTCTCCTTGTGTCCCAAGTGGTGTGTGGCTGTCTTCGTTCGTCATCGTCTATCTGTGTCCTTCGGAGGATTCCAGAAAGACTATTTTCAGTTTATATTATATTACCCAGTGATTGGAAGAATTTAAGTTTGATTACCTTTGTTTCCTTTTGAAGTTATCCTGTTGAAGAATAAACCTTTGTAAACCACACACCCAATTCCTAGGTTACAATATCAATGCCTCGGAAATCAGTATGGACGATTCCAAGATTAACACAATTACTGATTGGCCCCCTCCTAACACGGTAAAATAACTATGGAGGTTTTTAGGCTTCGCAAATTTCTATCGCAGATTTATTGATAAATTCAGTATCCTGTCCAGCCCACTTACTGATCTCCTGAAGGGAAAGCCCAAAACCCTCATCTGGACTCCTGAAGCCACACTCACATTCAAGAACCTGAAAGAAGCCTTTACTACGCCCCAATTCTTGTCCTCATTCCCGGCGTCGCGGTGGTCAACTACAATATCTTATTGACTGGGAAGGATATGGTCCCGAGGAACGATCTTGGGTACCCAGGAAGGATGTACTTGATGAATTCCTGCTCCGTGAATTCCATGCATCTCATCCAAATCATCCGACACCCAGAGCCAGGGGTTGACCACCACGTCGTCGGAGAGGCCCGGCCTCGGGAGGGGAGCCTGGTAATGTAACATCCAACCCAGGCTCCACAGTCACACTACAATCACAGTCCCCTGAATACTAATCACCATTACCTGGATTCCCCACCTGACACGCATCCCCAGCACAATCAAGCACCCTTTATAACCACACCACACATCAGTCACTGTCCAAGCGTGTCTCTCGCAAGTGGACTCACTCTGCTCCCTGTACTTACCTTGCTCCTTCCCTGTTCCTTCCAGAAAGCTCCCTGATCCACTCCAACGTCTAGCGTCCCGTCTTCCTCGTCTCCTTGTGTCCCAAGTGGTGTGTGGCTGTCTTCGTTCGTCATCGTCTATCCTTGTCCCTCGGAGGATTCCAGAAAGACTCTTTTCAGTTTATATTATATTACCCAGTGATTGGAAGAATTTAAGTTTGATTACCTTTGTTTCCTTTTGAAGTTATCCTGTTGAAGAATAAACCTTTGTTGAATTTTACCCGTTGCAGTCTGTCCGCTTCATTACAGCCTCTTCAGGAATGGGAAAAAAAAATTCCAGCCAACCTAGAGTGACTTCTAGTGGCTCTACATTGGCTGCTGGAGCTGAGGCGGTGTGAGTCAGTGAATCGTGAAAGACAGTGTTCCTTTTTTTCGGCCTAAAGTTCAAAAACTACTCAAGAAGAGGGGGACTGATGATCGGTGTGAGTTAAACCACAGGCAGATAAAAGCGCTGATGCTGATGCCTGTGGCTGAAGGAGAATAACCTGTGGTGGTTCAGCCGCTATTTATAGACGGCCCCATAAACCTGTCTATGAAAATTCATAAATATTAAGCTGGATATTTGTAATATTAACATTTAAAAGCATCAGTTTTCAAGCATATTGATATTGCTTTGAAGTCATAACAGGATATTCTTTAAGTAATTGTGCAAAATATGCTTTATTAATCGAAATTCTAAATTTATTTGAAATAAATAAGAGTTTTACTGCCTCTAGTGTTCATTTCTGTTGGAAACTGCAGTTATATGTACACGTATTTCGTGTCTCACTAAAAAGTTTATGCCATGAGACCAAGTAGTAAATATATCAATTGTTCAGTTTTTAATGGCAGCTACTCTGTGCACAAAATAAAGCATAAAACATTAGTGCAAATACTTAAAAAAAGTATTATATACTTATATCTCTAAGTGAATGCACAGTGTAGATGTCCACCAGTAGTATCACATCAGCCTTACATAGGATATTTCATGTCACCAGACACTATCATCTTTAGCATTCTGTACATGAGGAGCTAGAATTGATTAATATCACCTCTGATGAGCAGGGAGGCCTCAGGAGGTGGGAGAGGGTGATGGGCTGGTAAAAGAAAAGCGCCGACTGGAGAGCCAATTGCTTGAAATGTAACTGATCCAATAAAGCAGGGCTGTAATTTAGTCATATTGCTGATGGAGCGAGGTGAGAGGAATCAAAAATTGTGTTTGGCTGCAGTGATGATTTTCAAGAACGATATGTCATGGCCATTAAGCTTGTAGTGTTTGTTAGAAGCTGCAGGCTAAGCAGTAAAAAAATAAAAATCTAAAAACTGCATTTATGATGGCATACTTGGGTTATTTATTCTAAAGTAATTTAATTCATTTTGTTTTCTTAAACCTTTCATAATACAGGTTGCACTACTACATTGCTCCATTGGAGAAACTGTAGACACATGCAGCTTGACATGCTGAGGTAGAGCGTTTCAACTTCACCTGAAAAAACACTTTAGAACAGCTTCAGGACTATGATCAATACTGTGGTCTATATGATATACTAATGGACCTGAAAGAGACATCAGCAGCTTTGGGGCGCAGCACCTGAGATTCTTAAGGTCAGAGGTTTAGCTGAATGCAGAGCAAGCAAGTGTCCGGTTTCTGAGATTACAACCCCATTGTCTGTCCTTGACCAGGATGTGTAGGATCACTCTCTTGCCTACAGAGACAATTACTACCTAATGGGATCCTCCTAAGTGGCTGTTTGAGAAATTCTCTGTTATGATCCATTCACAGATGCATATATATTGCAAGAGAACGCACTATTGATATTTTTTTTGCCAAAAAATCTACATTACATTTTTTTTATTAATATTATATACATTGTTTTATAGTTTGGGTGTCTTACAGTTTAAAGTATTTGATTTGGTTAACCTTTGTCATTTTTTCCCCCACTTCAGTAGCATTTAGCACATCTTTTGAAATAACTAACAACTAAAGCGTGTAATGTCTTTTACTTAACATTACATTAATATAGTTTTACATATTAAATGTAATAAAATGTGCTGAAATTGTATGTAATAGATTATTAAATGCACTAAACTGTTTTTTTCATTATTATAACTGTGTAATTACAAATATATGTAAATATATCACGCATAGTGCAACGATTTGTGTGTGTGTTTGTACATAATATGTGTGTGTACTGTGTGTATATATTATGTTTATATAAATATACACTAGGGGTGGCACGGTTCATGAAAAAAAACCAAACCGTTCGGTACGCTGGTCTCGGTTCGGTACATGCATGCGTTGCACGGTTCGACGGTTCATGACATGCGCAATGTAGCCTCGTGCCCCGTATGTGACGTCAGTGTGTTTCCCTTTCGCG
>JAUCNO010000460.1:1991929-2003217 GCA_032353835.1 Enteromius viviparus
GTGGGTATGGGAAGCTTTTTAATTTTGGTAGGAAAAACCAGGCGGAATTCCCCAAAATAGCCGCAGAGTGTAAGAGGCTAAAATATGAGACACTAATATTTCAGGGGTTTAGGATTCATGCTTATTCAACAAAATTTCTTTCATTTCTTATTTGGGTTTATGCATGTGCTTTATTTTTATTATATATATATATATATATATATATATATATATATATATATAAAATTTAGCTTTTTTCCCAAGGCATTGTTAGCAGAGTTTCCTGTCATAGCTATGCAAAGATTTGACAGTATCATAGCTATTAAACTTCAACTTGTCATGATTTTAAATCTATATTTAGCCTAAGAACGATCTCAAAATAAATAGATGCTATAGTCTGATTTTGTTGTGATTGGGCTTTAAAAAGTCTGACAGTAGTCAGTGTTGAGAACTACTTTTTTGTTACTGCTTTAAATGTAACAAAATGGTTATAAATAAATAATATTTGCATATTCACAGGTTAAAAGTAATTAAAAAGTAATCAAAAGGTTGTCTGATAAAAATTTGTCATTGATTAGGGGCTGTTGGTTTTTCACATTAAATAAATAAATAAAAATATATTATGTGTTTACTCAAACTGGCTCTGGTTTATGTTGTATTTTGTTTAGACAAAAAGCAAAAGAAATCAGGATGGGGCAGACACTTTTTCACAGAACTCTATTTATGCAGTGTGGTTTCATTTTATAAAAAAAAAAACTCCTGAAGAACTTCTCAACAAACATGTATTTTTGTTATTTTTGATGTTAGTCTTTTAAAAGCGCTATATAAATAAAAGTGACTGACTTGACTTGACTTTACTTTAAATAAATGCATTACTAAAAATAAAATGTTGATATTATTATTATTATTTATTAAGGTAAGAGTGTTTAGATGGCTTTTAATTAGTTGGAGAACAATTACATTTGGAGGAATGTGTCAAGTCATTTGAAAAATAAATAAATAAATATGCTATTATATTTACTTTTTTATTTCAGTTTAAGTTGTCATTTGATCATTTCTGTTTTATTTTTGTGTGGGTTATTTTTCTTTTTTTATTGGTTTTATTTCTTTAACATCTATATTTCATTTTTTGGGTAACAAAAAAAAATTAATGGCAACATTTTTTCGTTTTTCAGTGTTTTAAGTTAAAATTTACATTTATTATTTATATTTTATTTTAATTTAGCTATATAATAATTTAATTTATCTTATTACCTAGCAAATAAATAAATAAAAACATGCAATTAAATGTAATGTAATAATAACAACTACTTAAATAACTGACATATAAATAACTTAAATTTTTACATTAGCTATAATTTATTATATGTAATAGACCTACTTTACATTAATAAGTTAGGGTTCTAACTAGAACCCTAGAATTCTAGAATTCTAGAATTTTATATATATATTACATTTGTTTTCATTTAAATTGTGATTGTTGCCAAATATTGTTTAAATTATATTTTAAAATGATGTTATTATTAATATATAGCATATATATTACGCACTATAGTTTATTACTATAGCACAGTATAGTAGTAAAATACAAATTTGAACCAGATTTAATCAATTAAATACATTAATTAGGTAATTGTCTTATTCAAAGACAGTCTGGTTTTGGGTGCCACTTCAGTTTAAAATAACGCATCATTTGTTGAGTTGTTAAATTCTGGGTAACCTAATCCACAGATAGCCTATAGTTGCTTTTAAGCGCAAAACTGTTTGGTACTGATGAACTGAATATTCATGAGGGCAGGAGACAATGAATATTCATGAGTGACACTGGAGCCGCTCAGAGACGCTGGGAGAGAGAGAAAAGCTTGAGTTTACAAACTTTCCATCGGGACACAAACTCCGTCAGCGGGCGCCGAAAAGTTACGCAGTGGAGAAGGAATATCTCTCAAAACTCTCAATGCGGGACAACATGACATACACTTTTGTAGCTTTATGACAACTTTTTAAAGACTTTGAAACACGTTTTTAAGTAGACGAGGCTACTTTTACCAAAGAAAGGGAAAAAAAAGAGAGAGGAGAAAAAAACCCCAAAAAACAGGCCCAGCCAAAGAACTTGCTACAGATTCCAGGATTACTTTTTCAATCGAGTATTTTTATACGGTTTTCGGAGTTTGTGTATTTCATATCGAACAAAATGAGCAGTAACCCTCTCCAGCCGTTACCGGGCCAGCAGGTGATCCATGTCGCCAAAGACCTCGACACGGATCTGGAGGCTCTGTTTAACTCAGTGATGAACCCCAAGCCCAGCTCCTGGAGGAACAAGCATCTGCCCGAGTCGTTTTTCAGGGAGCCGGATTCGGGCTCGCACTCCCGGCAGTCCAGCACGGACTCCGGTAGCCTACCCCCGCGCTGCCAGGCGGCGCACGTCCGCTCGCACTCTTCTCCGGCCTCGCTGCAGCTGCCCGCGGCCGCGCTGGGCGCTCCGAGCCCCGGGAGACACCACTCTCACACCCGGCACCAGTCCTTCGATGTGGCCGAGGAGCTGCCGCTGCCGCCGGGCTGGGAAATGGCATACACCCCCAGCGGACAGAAGTACTTCCTCAAGTAAGTGCTACTATATTAATTATGCGTGAATCGCGACATTCCAACACGACTTTACATTAGCTGAGCCATAAATCAGTTACTTTAATGTACGCGGGCTAATTGTGACCACAAAACCAGCCATAAGGGTCAGTTTTGTGCAACTGAGATTTATGCATCATCTGAAAGCTGAATAAATAAGCTCCTCTTGATATATGGTTTGTTGTGATAGGACAATATTTGGCTGTGAAACAACTAACGTTATCTGAAAATCTGGAATCTGAGGATGCAAAAAATAAATAAACAAAATGAATAATAATAATAATCAAAATATTGAAAAAATCACTTTTAAAGTTGTCCAGATGAAGTTCTTAGCAATGCATATTAGGCTACTAACTAAAAAAATAAGTCGATGTATTTGTTTTTGTGATTATTTATGGTAGGAAATAGTTCCACAAAACCAGTCACTTAAAGTGTACAAAAAGCAATCGTTGCTTGTTTATTTCACTTATGAGTAAACTAAACGTCAACATCGAACAAACAGTTTTTATTATTTCACTTTTAAGTGTTTTGTTTACTTGCACTCATCTAAAAACAGTTTTTAAAAGCAAGAAATCCCAAACTGGTTCTAATCTCTAAACCGGTTTTTGATCCGAATCAGTGCGCGTTCACACTGATGAAATCTCTGCTGTAACGTTTAAAGCTTTCGTTTTGACCTATGAACACACTCATGGGGAAGGCGTGGGCCGGAAACACACAAAACAGTATCTGGGTGTGGATCTGAAAGACAAAAAACACCCGCTCTTGCTTACTGTCATGTGCAACACACGTTTCTCAGCAGGTCTATGATCAAGGCCTTTTCTCATCTTGATAAGGAGGTGTTTAGCATATCTCACAGAGAGCCTATCTCTCTAGCGCGTCTCAATGTAAATGTGTGTTTTGACTTGCGTCTCTGTAGGAATGAGACGGCCCTGGGGACTCTCCTCTTATCTGATTCAGTAGGGTTGATTAGTCACCAGGGTTGTGATCACCTCGGTGGGACATCGACTGTGGGATCTCGCCCCCTCAGCTCACTGATTGTCTTAAGATGATAAACACTTAAATGTGTCAAAATCTTATTTGCTGACACCAGAGACCAACAGCAGTTCTCACCTATGAGTTAAAACAATTAGTTGACGCCCTCCCTCCTACTAGTTAGCCTTTGGCTGTTGGATTGTAGTTGTCCGGTTTGTGGATAAACGTGGATGAAGTAACGCAGTACAAAAGTAAACAACATGTATTCACTTCCCAAAAGTATGGCTAAATACGAAAACTTAACAGTTTTGTGAATGCATAAATAACATTCGTTTATGAAGCCAAAAGCTAAATGTTTTGTGTTAGTATTAGTTGTATTATCAATTAACTATTCACTTTGCATCAAAATACTGTGGAGTTTGTTTGGGCTATCTGTTTGATGCCAACAACAAATTATATTTAAGCGTTGATTTAACTCATTAGCTGCTGTAAGCAACCTGTTTTTGGGTCACAATCCACAAGTTGAGAAACAAATACACACTAACAGTCCAAATGTTTTTAAAAGAAGCTTCTTTTGATCATCAAAGCTGCGTTTATTACATAGAAAATACAGCAATTTTGTAAAACATTATTACAATTTAGTGTAACCGTTTTCTTTGTGAATATATTATAAATTTAAGTTTATTGCTGTGATGAAAGTCTTCAGTGTCACATGATTCTTTAGAAATCATTTTAACATGCTGATTTCCTGCTCAGTAAACATTTCTGATTATCATCAGTGTTGAAAACAATTGCTGCATGATATTTTTGTGGAAACATTGCGATTCAAAAATTTGGTGTAAGATTAGAAAAAGTAAATAAATGAATACATTTATTCAGAAAGGATGCATTAAATTGATCAATTGTGACATTTTTTAAATTGTCTTTAAAAAAAGATTAATAATGTTACTTAAGATATATATAAATATATATATAAAATTCAAAACATGCAAAATATTAAATTAATTATTCAAAACATTTGACTGGTAGTGTAAATACATCCTCTGTATGGAAATTTCTATATTATTATTATTATTATTATATATTTTTTTTTAAATCAAATTATCAACTAAACTCCGTGTACTGTATATGTGGTAAGACTTAAAAATGCAGTTTCATAACTTTACTGATTCACGTGGATGCTTTGATGGTGTGTTAAATGGCTTTGGGCTTTACTGGGACAAGATCTTCTCTCTTACATTGCTTTCCTTCTCTTACCCGAAACTCTTCGTGTGAAAGCCATAAGAAAACATGCCGGGACTTGCCACACATTCAGCGGACACCTCCGCCACCAACAAAGCAGCAGACGCGAGCTTCACACCACCCTGCAATTAAATAGTCAGGAGAAGACAAGTGGCCTGTCAGTAATGATCAGCCTGCGCTCACATCCAGTCTTTAAACATGCTTCATCTCTTCAGGCTAACTTCACGTATGTCTATAGGATCAGGAAACGCACAGAAGAAATACAATAGTCGAGGCTCAGGAAGTGAATACTGTGTACTGAGAGAGATTCTTCTTCTTTGGATGGTTGCAGCTGCTGGTTTGCCTCCACTATTAGGGCACACGTATCTCTTTGCAGAGTCACACAACCCCCCACTTTCTGCTTCGACATCTTTCTGGATATCTTTGTTACAACTTGCAGTCCAGAGCGCTTCAGCTCGACTGTTTCTGCAGAAACGATTGAGCTGATTGATAGCGAAGAGCAGCAGCACATTTTTGTAAAGCAATCTCATGAAAATTGGTATGATCTTGTTTGCACGACCAATGACGGTCTTAAAAACATGTTTTTTTGTGTTTTTAATTAAACCTCCAACTTCATGAAACAGATAATTAAAGCAATCGCCCTCCAGCTGGTTTATTTTGTATCGTTATTGTTCTAAAACCAAAGCAGCTTTGGTTTAAATAAGTGAGGCAAAAGAATTTAAGTGTTTATAGTTCTTTCTTCATGCAAAGGCAGTCTGTAATTATGCCTTCGTTTGATGCTACGTAAATCACGAGAGGGTCCTGCCTTCAGGCTTTGTTGTTGCCCGTTTTCCTCCCATTATGCTGAAGATAAGTGGTGAATAAGTTTTTATCACTGTGTAAAACTTTTTTTGATGTATGCTCTATGTAACAATAGATACATGAATGCCATAAAACCTGTCTGTATCTCGCATATTAAGTGTATATACATATATATTAGATATATTATTATAGTAAGTAAATTTCAAATGTAAAATATGCATTTTAACATTTACATATTCTTTCTTTCTTTGTCATTCTTTGTCATCATCCAAAATATAATTTCTCCAAAATAATATTCTTCTTATAAATTTTAATTATAAAACATTTATATTTTCATTAATATAATACTAATAATACTAATAATTGTATTTATTTATTTATTTTTGGAGAGAAATATAACCAGGGGTCCGTTCTTCGTAAGTCGCTAACTGCATCCAAGATCAAATGACACATCCTAGATCAAATCATCGCGCTAACTTTGAGCTCGCTATTCCAGTTCTCCGAACGTACCTGTTGTTGATAAGGATTGAGTTGTCTAGGATTATTGCGCGCTTGTGCGTTGGTTTTAAATGCGGCATGTATCGATAGTGCTCTTTTTGGCATCTTTCATGTCAGAGCCAGCAGTGGACCCATGTGACAGATTTGAGAAAATTACCTCCAATTATATAGATATAATATTTTTATAGATATTTTTCTTTTCCCAATTGAGTCAGTTCGCGTTAGTCATGCTCTTTAACCAATCAGATGTGACCTCTCCATTTCAACCAATCATAACCCGTCAGGAGCGCAGCCTAAATCCTGTTTACATGAAATAAACCTGCTCCCGAGCAGGTTCAAGCTCACGGACCTGTTGCTATGACAGCAAGTCCCGGATGAGCTTACAAGAACCAAACGATCCAAGATCAGGACAAATCCACAACAATCAAATCCAGCTAACTGAGTTAGCGAGACCCCAGATCAGATCTCTGTGTGGAGCACTGGCTGTTGTCAGACAATAATCTCACTGCATTATTACAATGAATGACTAAAATAATGTTTGGAAATGAAAACTGATATTTCTGATAGGCTACCGCAAAGTATAGAAATAACCCACTTAAGGCCAGTTTTTATTGCTGAAAATCCTAGTGGCCTAAGACTTTTACACAGTGCTGGATATATACTGTATAAATATGTGTGTGTGTTGTAGGGTCATTTGACAACAAATATTGTTCTAAATATAAATCAGCCTATTCAAATCATTGGTCCTTTGTTATATCACAAGAAAACTATTTTACGAGGTGGCCATTTCAAATAAATTCATATGATGTGGTTTGTACAGAAATGTAAATTTTTTAGAAAACATTAAGCATGAAGGTCCACCCCCAAACCTAATTCAAAGAAATTAACCAAATGTAAAATGTAAAACAGCTGCGAACAGCCATGAAAGTGAGTTGCATTGGTTTCTCGATAAAACCATATTCAGATCACGATTAGAACGAAGTGACTCAAATCGCAGACAAAAACTGTCAACAAAATCAGCATAAAAATGATTAATACTTATCCCAATACAAATTTTCAGTCTGAGACTGGCATACACAAACACTAATCTCTGAAAGCACCAGTCCAAAGACTATTATCAAGAATTTCTTGTTCACAATTTCCCCCACGACAAGCCTTTCAGTCAAAACAATGCATGTCTGTGTGAGATTTGTTGCCTTTTTTCTTAAGGTGGAATTAACTCATGAGGGTATACAGCTAAACATCACGCTATTATAATGTCATAAGGTCTTAATATTTGAAATTTTCATAAAGACTGCAATTATAAAGTATTTATAGTATTTTTTTATATTCACACAGTTTGACCCTTCTCACTTGAGTTTTTAGCTCAAAAAGCTTTAAAGTCAAAGCATGAAATAAGACTTTTAATCTGATCAGTGCATCCCTTTCACTACGTTTAAGTGCCTTTTTGCCATGTCAACATCTGAAGTGTTCAATAGGTACACTTAAAAATAAAGGTGCTTCACGATGCCATAGAATAACCTTGCTGTCTAAATGCTTCCACAAAGAAACTTTAACATCTGAAGAACCCTTCTGTTCTTAAGCGGCTTCATAACAAGAGACAGGGCTTAAGATTATAAAAAGGTAAAACATAAATAGTTCTGGTTTGTGGAACCAAAATGGCAAAGCTTCTATTGCAAAGCGTCTTTTTCAAGAGTGTAAATAATCTCATTGACCAATAAGATTTGAGAATTAGATCATGTGAGAATTCCAAACAGACATTAGGTTGTTGATAGCATTGCTCTGAGTAAATGTCTATTCACATCGAGAGCAACATGACAAAACGCCTCTAATTGCTTGATGAAAATTGCCAGCAAAATTTGCATCAAAACTACTCACACCGAGCTAATTTCTTTCTGAGACTGGAACACAGACATGTACACAAACCTCCAAAGGAATCAAACTGAGGCGTGCAGAAACTCAAGCGATTCAAACAGATGCAAACACACAATCTGACCTCTAGATTTTCACCTCACTTTGCACTAGAATCTCAGCGGCTCATGCATGCCATTCCAACACACTGCTTTGATTCACAGACACTTGAATTCTGTAGGAAGAAAATAACTGGTGTATCAGCATTCAAGTCGCCTCTTCTCCTGGTCCTCTCTACAGTTTCTCCTGCGTGTGTGTGTGTGTCATCAGGCTCACAGCTGAACTACTGGAGGCGCTGATGTTGTGCCGCTGGGGAGTTCAGGAAGGGCAGGGCTCCTGTCACAGTGGCCCTTGTTTTAAACACCTCACCTCTCCAGGGACCAGCAGGTCCCTCTCCGTAGGCATTCGTGCGGAGCCGAGGTACAGCCTGCTGACTTCTGGCTGGAGCAAAAAGCAGGTACACACCCAACACACATCCATCCAGACGAGTTGCTAATCTTCCATTCACACTTTTATCACAACACCGGAAAACAAATGTGAAAATCCTTTTTGTTTTCTAGTATAAATATCTAAATATTCTTAGGACTAGCAGCAAAGGACCATCTTGAACCAGCAGCCATGTTTCAGAACATACCTAACAATATCTAAACATACCTAATCATTTATCTTTCCCCATTGGCAGAAATTTGTGTTTGTTTAAGCAAAATTGAAAAAAAAAAATACACACACACACGTTTGTTTTTTGTGAACTGTGGGAACTTTCATAGACTTCTATTACTTACAGTTTATACTGACCAAACGATTTCATTTTCTATCCACTAACTCAACCCTAATACTGAACCTACTCCTTTCAGAAAACCTGTTTGCTTTCTTACACTTTCAGAGAAACATCATTTACTATTTTAATATTTCTTTTCGCCTTGTGGGGACCGCAGGCCAGTCTTCACAATGTCAAAAATGTCAGGTTTTACTGTCCTTGTGGGCACACATCCATCAGAGAAGCTAATCTTCCATTGGCACTTTCTTCACAACGGTATTCTCTCTTTCACACAAACACACACACACACACATTTTGTTCTAATGTCTGGCACTCTCAAATCCAATGGCACCAGGGAGAGGCTGATGTTGTGTGAGTGTATAAACTGCCTCAGGTGACAAACACATAGCAGTGAAGGAGAAACTAAAGAGGACAGAGAGTCTGCCGGCCCACACACAAACACACACACACACACACACACAGAAAGGAATGTCACACATCACAGCTTTATTCTTTCATGGTGAAAGCCTGAGATGCCATCACTAGAGTAAAACCAAAGTCCCCATTCCCTCGGCTGTTGCAATCCTTCTCTGTATATAAACTTTAGTGATGTAATGTCACAGAGACTGTTGGGTAGCGGTTAAACAGTCTCTTCACAGCAGACAAAATGTAGCATTGTGGGGACACAAGGTTTGCAAGCATCCTTCTAAATTAAAAAATAACCAACAGGATGCTCTGTGGTCATTCATTAATGTAATTTTCAATTGAACTGGCCACACCCACTAGTTGTTGATCTATCTTTATTCATCCATCATCCATCCATTTAACTACATCCACCTATTCATAATTCTAGTTCCATCCGTCTATTGTTATTTATCCATCCATCCATATATCTATCTTCATCCATCTATCTTTATTTATCCATTTATTCATCCCTCCATCCACCCACCTACCTCCATCTGTACATTTTTATTCATGTATCCAACTATCCACCTACCTTCATCCATTCACTCATCCATCTATTTTTATCCACCCACCCACCCATCCATCCAAAGTCCCACCCATCCATCCATCCAACCACCCACCCACCCATCCATCCACCCACAAAACCTTTTTTTTTTTAAGAAGGTCCCAAGTTTCTCTTTATTTTCTAGTTACAACTTCAGTTGAAGTCATTCTAGTTACTTGCATTCAAATTTAAACACAATTTCTTCAACTTGTAGATCTATGCATCCGCGTACGCATCCATCCATCCATTCTATTCAAATTTAAACCGCGATGCTGCATCCTGTTTAGTATCTCATTTCAAATTCAGAGATTGTGCTACAGTCACTTCTGAATGACACACAAACCTGTTTTAAGCAGCTGACATGTTGATCGTTACATCCATTTCTAAGCATGTTCTGTATGAATGAATGCATGGCGAATATGTTTAAGTGTTTTGTTGTGTGCTGAGAGGAAAACAGGAGTACGTCTCACACATTTTGAAAACACGAGAACAGCTGACAAAACGGTTTGTGTGTCTTGTCAAACTGCAGGTGGTCACTGCAGAGAGAGAGTGAGGTGTGTTTGCGCAGAAGAAAGAAAAGACTGAAAGGTTTGAAGGAGGATCAGTGAGTGTTTGCATAATTCTGTGAGGAATCCACTCTCTCTCTCTCTCTCTCTGAAGTGTGTCACTGCTCAGGAGAGTACAGGAGATCAACAAAGAGGAGAGGCAAGAAGTTCAAGGCAGAGAAGAAGATGGGAGATCAACTCATAGCAGAGGAGATCAAACGAGCAGCGCTGGGAAGTAACTGACTAAAAACTCTACTAACTTTGTTCAATATTTGAAAGACATTTTTATGTCAACATTACATTTTGAAAAATGTATTGTATTCTCATTTTACATTTAGGCTATTTGATCAAATGTAAGAAGTCTCTAACTCTCATTCTGCAGTTATCTCATCAAAAATACAGTAAAAAGTGGCATTATTTTGAATATTGAAAATAGCCACTAATAACCCACAGCTTAATGTCCTAAACAAATAAATAATGCTAAATTAAATATATAAAAATAATGCTCAAAAAAATTTCAGTTGATTTCCTTCTCTCCTGTTGTGTTATGGTTTGGACATCTTTGCTGCAGAGGATCTAGAAACCCTGAAAAGCTGGAAACTTTTGTCAAAGTCTCTTAAATCTTATTTCTGTCAAGGAGAAGCAATTGAGATTTTAAAGAGGAGATATCTTTTCTTATTGTTCTTTGCAATAAGAACGGCTAAAATGGCGTTCTCTAGTGTACATAAATCATTCATGAAAATGTATCTAAAGCTCCGCTGGTTGTGTTAAGAGACGCCAAGAGACAAGGACACTCTGATAAGACACATGCAGTGAATACAGCTTATTTTCTTTTAAACTGAGCAGAAATAGCGGATTTGTCAAGTCACTTTTATTTCTATAGCGCTTTTAACAATACAGATTGTAGCAAAGCACTGAACATTATTAAATAGAACAACAGAGTAATGGTAATGTA